>LKNJ01004315.1:0-33347 GCA_002120245.1 Maccullochella peelii | reverse complement strand
GAGAACTTGCACAATTGGTGGCTGACTAAATACTTTTTTGCCCCACTGTAATTACTCTCAATCATGCTTGATATCAAAGAACTAATCTTAAAACAATCCCAAAATGAAGTCTTTATTTCACTCAGTAACACTTCTGAGAAGCAGAGAAGCATGAGATGTCATTTTGATTTCAAGAGATTGGGGATTTGAAAACGGGATTTGAAATTTCCTCTTTGGTGTTTGGCTTGACTTGGACTCAACTAGGCCAGCTCAGTTTGTCTTGTCTAAGGCGATTTTGACTCTAGGGATGGTCACAGTTTCACCCTCTGTAGCTGAGCGTCTCTGTCTCTTCCTCTTTATCTCTCTCTCCCCCCTCCTCAACTGCTATCTCCTTCTTTCTGTCTGTGCACTATACCAACCACTTCTCCTTCTATCTTCCATGTCTCCTTCCCTCTCTGTGCCCTCTGTCTCAGTCACCCTGTAGCGAACAGGTGTATCTGTCTCTCTCCTGATGAGTTTATTACTCTGAAGTGTCTCCATGGTCCCCGTGGACCCCCTGCCTCCTAATACGCTTAGCCCTCACAGCTTATGTCAGCCAGAGTGGGTGGTCGGGTAACGCTCCACTTGATCAAGCCATCCGCATCAGGGTCCATCTGGTCCACAGTCACTTCGGTCAGCTTGTATGTCAGGGAGTAGACACAGAAACCCACACAGAGTAACCTTCCCCCACCCATTAAAGGTGATGGGAGTGACACTGCAGTGTGGTACCACGATGGCCAGCTTTTCAGACCTGGGGAACATTTCGAGACATCTTTATTTTTTCTCAGCGAACAGGTATGGAGATTAATGCAGAGTGACTCAGCTTGGTTCCTTCAACACATCAAGCTGCTGTGCTCTCAAGAGGAATCAGGAAGATGTCCATTATGTATACAGCAGCGAAACGACTAAATTCCCAGTTCACTCTCAGAAAGTAATATACCTTTATATCCCAGATTTATATGGGTAAAGCTTTAATACACATCAACTTAAAGCTGCAAATTTCTTCTCAGAAATCTGAACAATAAAGCATCATAGTAAGATAAGAGGTAATCATTTATAAAACATTTCTGCTTATTAAATCAGTGGGGCAACTTTATGATTTTTAAATGAAACCTGCATTAACTGAGGTTTTTGGCTACTTGGGGCAGCAGAAATAAATTGTAAACACAACACTGATATATTATCCCCTTTTAAATTCATAAGGCAAACAGTTGTTTATCAAGCAAATCCAGCAAATATAGAGCAACATTAGCATTGATTTGGAGTTGTGTTTCAAGTCTAATACTCACTCTTTTAGCTATGTTTTTGGTCTCCACCAACTCCTGGGGGAAATATCTGGCTCTGCTAAATGCTTCACTGTATTTACAAGCTAGTCTGCCATTTGGTGCTGGGGAGGTTGTGTACAGTGGGTTTATCAGAGCTTTTCCCCTGAAAACAGCCACCTGTTAGCTGCATCTGAAAATTAAGCTAGTAAGTGAGATGACAGTGAACCTAAACATGAAAGATGAGGGCCCGAAAACCAAAACAATGGGTTGAGAGATGCTGAAATCCTCCATAGAGCTGAGGGGAACTGCAGAGTTGGGTAAAAGAAAATGTTGTGGCTTCACCACTACAAGCGACCCCTTTCACATTACATATAGTCATTTGATCCATTGTTAATATAAAAATATTGATTATAGCAGCTTTATAGCCATATAATATAGTCCATGGCATGTTATACATTTACACATCAGGACAATATAACTAATGGAAAAATAGGTAGGCTACTGTAGATTGAAGCAAAACAAGCTAGGCACACAGTTAACAACATGGCATGGGACACACTACTGTGATACAGGGATCAGGATCACATGTCACAAGATGCTGTTACAAGGTCTCCAGGTTCATAATGTGGTTTCACTGGCTGACTTAATGTTCCATATTTACAGTAACAGAGAAATGTATCTTCTGTTCATTCACAATGTTACTCTCCACTGTTTCTTATTCACAGTACAGTATATAAATAACAGAAAGCTAACATGTGTACGGAGTAATCCGTAGCGGCTCCGTGCTCTGATCCTGGGCAGCACAGGCGAAACAGGAGGCAAATGTTTTGCTTCCCATCAACGGAGGAATGATCCCACCCTCCACCCACCTTGTCTCCAGCGCTCTCTCTTTCTCTCTCACACAAAATCTTACCCCCCCCCCCCAGCAGATATCAAAGGGGTTGAAAACAAGACAAAGACTCCAACCCATCCCCATAGAGTGGTGCAGTGTCTGTGCTTAGATGTGTATCATGCTGAAGTGAGAGTGCAGCACCTGATTCCCTCAGAGCTGCTGCAAGTCTTTGTAGACTCTCAAAGCCTTGAAGTATGCATATGGGTTGTGTTCATCATCAGTAGATGTACACATCAGCAGGAGACAACCTTCTGACTCTATGAAGTGCCTACAGGTGTTACTCACAATGATGTTTCACATGCAAAATAACACGGGCTGTACCGCTTACAGTCAGTACATTTCCCACAAGCATCAGAGTTATTTACGCTGTGTTATTTGCTGGAGCCAAAGCTGCTTTGCACACCCATAAGATGAATGGACTGAGAAGTAATAGCTTATTTACAGTGATATGTTGTATTCAATTTACACTATTTCCATTATCCATTCCCAATGTTTTCTACATCCGCACAGTCCTCATCAATTGTAAACAAAAAAAAAGTACACCATACTTTAATGTCTGGTTGTCCATGGCAACCACACACTCTTTTTTTTCTCCCTTTGTAGTTGCAGAAGATGCACACAGCTCATACTAAGCATAGCCTTTGAAATGTATTATTCTTCTTCTTTACTACAGAAAGAAATTCAAAACTTTTTAATATGAATATTTATAATTTATGTGGTTAACTTTAAATGGTTTAAGCTTTGCAAAAAGAATATCCATCTGCTGATAGGAATGGGGTGGGAAACACATTAGCACCATCTAGTGGGAAGCTTATAAGAGCCTTTCTGTCCCATTACATGATCTCGCATGTATTATTTGTTTTCATGTTGACTCATCACTGTAATTTTTATTAGCAAAATTAACCAATCCTATCATTATAGCCTCAAACAGTAAACAATTAAAAATGAAAAAAATATAATCACCTGAACACAAGTTTACATGCCAACGTGAATAAAGAATATACAGTACTGTATGTGTGTATAGCACAACTGTATGCATGTTGGAATGAATTCAACCATCTATCTATCTATCTATCTATCTATCTATCTATCTATCTATCTATCTATCTATCTATCTATCTACCTACATTTGTTTACTTCTTGGAAAATGCTGTAAATTGTATAAACTGACACACTGTCATCATGCCTTACAGATCAAGTGCTCTGATTAAGAGAAATCTCAACCCAGAGCTAATTAACCAGATAATAAAGAATTCTGAATGTCAAGTAAATTATGAATTCACTTCCAGCATGTTCATGTAATTATCTCCAAATGTGTCCTTTTTAAAATTCCCCTTTACCTGTTTGAAAGTGCCAGTGCTTCTTGTTGTATATAATAGATCAGCCCGGAGCATTTACAGACTGCTAATAAGCCTTGTTCATGAAAGCCACAAATCCATCTCCAAACCACCTAAATCAAAGACGTCAATGCACATAACCAGCCTTTCTGCACACATGCCATGGTACTCACCATGTGATTTGTAGTCACTTCGATTTGTGTCACTCATAATGGTGTGGATGTTTGCTTCCACGTTTGCTTTCTTCTCTTTGCTTCCACTTTCTTTCTTGTAGAGTTTTTATTTGTCTTTGGTTATAATTTGGTTGTGTTTCTGTGACAGCGGGACCAGTAGCAGTAGACTGAAGCAAGCAGCAAGGTATTGAATCAGTCTGGGCTAATGTTAAACCACTGTCTCACTCAATCTAGGATGTATTTGATTTTGTGGCATCCATATTTCATTGCACATTCACTGTTTGAAGAATTAACCAAGCCAAATATGTACCTATTAATTTATGTAGAAGACTTCATGTTGAATCTAAAAGCTTAGTCCACATTGCAAGAAAAAGCTGTTTTTATCTGTATAGGAGAGTTAATTAATGTGGTCAGGGTACTGATATGATTCTAATTGTAGTTCAGTACACATCTATTGCATATTGTCTGTCTGTCCTGGGAGAAGGATCCCTCCTCTGTTGCTCATCAGAATCGAGGGTCTAAGGACAGAGGGTGTCGTATGCTGTACAGATTGTAAAGCCCCTGAGTCCAATTTTAGATTTGTGATATTGGGCTATATAAATAAAATTTACTTGACTTGACTACAGTTTGTCCCAATGATATATTTATATTTGTTTAATGTACGATGCTACAGGTTCCTTTTTATAGCTTGGTAACTTTGACACATACATTCGTAAGTACAGAGAGAAGGCATTGTTCCTGATATTGATCTAGATATCAAGTAAATATATACTGTACATCAGTATAGTCATATCACCAGTCCTTGGAGAGTACCTGAACATTTGGTTGTTTTCAATGGTGGTCCTTCTATTTGTGTATGTTTGTTTAGGTTGTAAGAATAATTTTACTTTGATATTTTACAGTTTTTTTTAGATATCTACTGAACAGATTGTTGTGCTGAAATGAAATTATCTATTTTTTTTCTTCAGATAAAAATAAAGGCCACCAAATGTCAACTATGTACAGTGGTGAATTAATATTTGTAGAAGGGGAGAGTGGCAGGGGTCTGATCAGTGCTTCAACAGCTGAGTTTGCTGTTGTAGACAGGTGAATCTGACTTGGATATGAGTTACATTTTACTGTGATATTCTTATCAAAACATGACACCAATTAATGTTAAGACAGTATCTCCATATATCAAGGTTTGTACTTCATTTACCCTTTTTGCTCTTGCGCACAGGTGCAGTCTGACTGCAGAAGGAGCAATCAACCAAAGCAAATAACTTCCTTTGACAGGTACAGTACGGCACAAATTTGAATTCAATGATTGCTGGAATAATTCTGTTGAGAGTGCATTTGTAACACACTAACAGAGTTTTCAACAGGCCAGTTACTGTAAAGTCACTGCCGAAATAATCTAATTGTACATACAGATTAGGGAGAAGTGGAAGGCTGTTATAGTAGACTAGTGGACTGACTCTGACTGACTGTTCGTGGAATCAGTTGATGATCTATGAATCTCTGCTGCTGTTTTCATGAGAAGTCTTTCTTTACCCTTTCTGTCTGCATGACTTTAACACCAATTTCCCTTCACATCTTTAAATTCGGACTGTTTTGTCTTGTAATCATATGTCTCATTGGCCTTCCACGCTTAATATTTGTGTTTCTTTTTTCTCTTTCAGCACTTTTCCAACAAACAAAATGAAAATAGACATATTGTTGCTGCAAGTTGTTAGAAGCTAAAGCTGTTGCAAAGACCTGTTGGACCTCTGACGCCACATTCTGAGAGGTTGACCACGTTATATGAAACATGGGAAAAGTGGAATGATTACAAAACCCAACATAGACCGATAATGATTTTGTATAAATATAAGTGGGCTGTGAGACATGAAAATAATATAGCCACCTATTTTACTGTTATTATACCTACAAAAGGCAAAACAGTATTCAAAATAACAGCTTCCTCTAATTCTATGAACATGCTTCTTCCTGCATTAAAGAAGACTGATAACTACATTCACTTGCACTGAACATTGCCGCTGCATGCAATCGCTGTTTTGCAAATTAATTTAATATAATGTCAGGGGCAAAATGTCCAAAAATGAAATCACTAGTGCATAATATTTATTGTATATGGCATTAATTTGATACACTTGATACAGTAATATTATAACAGATAAATGGTTCTAATTCATAAAATATTAGTGACTGAACATCCTCTGTTCTCTGTGCTCTAAAACCTATGGTGAAGGCCATGTTTGAAGCACGAGTAAAGATAGTAATTTATGGGCACTTTGTGTAATTGTAGTCTTCTGCTAGGACACAAGGAAGAAGGAGGCATGAAATCGCAAAGTAATATTTTTCGGGGTCTACTTATGGACAGTAGGAGACAAAAAGAAAGAACATGAACATGAAAAATGTAGTGAATTTGTCATGCTAAAAATGAATATTTTATTGAAATAGTATTTTCAGTGCATGTTTTCTATGTTTCATTTTCTAATTTAAATCATCAAGTGAGTTGTATGTGAGAGTATGGGTTAAGACTCAATATTAAACTTTTATTAAATGTAATTTAAAAGGTGTGGTTCCTCTGAAAGCTGAAAATCAGTTATACTGTAGCCAACTTCTGCCATTATTATTTTTTAGGTTCAGTCTCCCATAGAGCCTGCGACATGAAGCAGAGGGACTAAATCACATGCTTTGCTGGATTACAGACAAAAACAACCTTCAAAAACAACCTTCAAATACATTTTTGCAACTGCATCGAAAATGTGACAGAAAAAGGAAAAACCACCACCTTTGAAGTAGCTCCAAGTACATTATAAAAAAAGGTCAGTGTTCGCCACCACATCCACAGAATGCACTGAGGTAAGTCCAATTCATGGTCTGTATACTTACACAATGAATCAGGGGAGACTTGATGGTGGATAAGGGGGATTCACCTGACTGAAGCAAATACATGACTTCATACTCGACACTAGCTTAGAATGATGTACAGTTCATACACCAAATTGTATGATTCACTCTGGTGATTTATTTATAAATGTATTTGTTAAATTGAATTTATTATCTTAATATTAAGCCATTGTTTGGTTTGCAGCTTACAGTGGTGTCATGTCAAGACTGTGCACTGTAGCGCTCTCCATGGTGCTGATCTTGCAGCTGGGTACGGCAAGGGGGCTATCCTATCGGAAAGTTCCAGCCAATAACCTGTCATGTCTAATCATTGACTTCACATGTTGCCTAACACAGATATACCCCCTGTTAGTGTTTCCTGGCTTGGGTTCACCTCTCATGCCTGCTTCTGCCAGATAATAGTTTTGTTTTTAGCACTTTTGACTGAGGCCAAGTAAGAGTAGTTATGTAGCCTTGTTGGCTGTAGTGTTCTTTTGCCAAGATAATAATCTATCTGCACTCAGGTCCTTACTGCATTCTTTCATGTCAGGTTTTAGGTGTGACGACTTGCCAGTAGGAGAGCCAGATCAGAAAATGCTCATATGGGTAATTTTGGATGTCAGTGAGAAACAACGTTTTTGTCTTTTGGTATGCGGACTTGTTTTAGTTAAACCACTTAGTCAACCAGGACTTGTTAATATGTTTACACTCATGATGACTATCAAATAATGGGCATCTTTTTCTATCCTTAACTCCTTTTGTTTTCATTAAAGGTACCTGTGGAGTTTTTGACCATTAGCACAATGGAGCAATGTTTTTACATGTGAGTCTCCTTTTTGTTTTTCGTTCAGGTGTACAAGGACACACATTCACGCACACGTGCACGCGGGTGATGGAAGACGCATTCTCGCCAGTGGTGTCACACCATCCCACTGTTGCAGAGATGGCAGTAAGACACCAACAAAGGCAGGGAAGAAGAAGGGAACAAGGGAACATCTGCACATGGATGGAAACAATGCAGGTTTCAAACTTTTAAGAAAAAATGATTTTGCAAATATTCTAAGAGAAAGGAAACAAATTCAAAAATTTTTTAAGACCTCAAGGATACACACACTGCATTTGGGTGAATAACACTGAATGTGAACAGAAAATTTACAAAACCTTTATGTTCATAAGCTGTAGCTGTCACCTAACTGACTAAAGATTGATAATGTTCCCCAGAGGTTACGGTACAAAGATACAGTAGGGCCCTCTCGTGGTGAGCACAGCTGCAAATATATGCACATTTCTGTTATAGATCTGTATTTAATTTTCAATAAGCCTCCACTGAAAACATAAAATCTCATGCATTCTTTTGATTTTCTGTTCCCTGGCTGTTCAATAAAGCTTGGAGTCATGATGAATATTGATAGGATGAAATTAATAAGGTAAGCTGTTTAATTGATATTGTACCAGGTGTACAGAGGAAGAATGGAAATCGGAGGGAGCTGAGACAAAGAGGATTTGTGGTTTCTTAAATGGCTCAGTGCTGTAGGACCTACATTTAAGAATGAACCCTGAAGGTTTACTCATTGTCAACAATGAACCCGCAACAAAGCCTCTCACGTAGCATTAGCACTGCACTATTACATACTGTATCAATGGCATAGCTTTGAGTTCTAAAAGACTATTATTCTCACCATTTTTCATGAAAACAATCTTACTGGGACTTTTGTGGGTCCTCTGTAGCACTGAGCCCCTCACACATGATGACAGAAGAAGGGGGTGGGGGGGGTGCATAAACAGCAAAATCCACTATACAACAGAAGTAGATTTATGAGAAGTGCAGTCCTGATAACCAATAGTTAAAAAAAAAGTACAAACTTCTTTCTTTTTTGGCAAAAGCACAATATTCATAAGAGAGAGACATTATAACCAGATCTGATCACATCATGCATAGGGATCATTATATATCTTTTATTTTTCATTCTTAAAAATATTAATAAAAAATGTCTACTTTGAAATGGCTTACGTTTTTTGTGATTGCTCATAATATAATTTAAATTCCACTGTAAGGCTGTAGCATTACTGACAATATGGGGATGTAAACAGTAATTTATGGACAATCTGCTTGTTAGTCTTTCGTCCAGCCTGCTTGAAGAGGAGGTAAGCATGAAATTACAGTAGAAGAAATCACTGTTCACACAGCTCTCTCGATCTGTTCACTAGAATTTGCTATTTTGGCATGCATACAGTACATACAATGTGTTAGATGAACATAGGAACAGTCTGCTAAAACATCTAAATAGAATAATAAAAATGAATAACTTCAAAAACATTGGACATTAAAAAACAAATCACTGGAGACGAAACTAATGAGAATACATCTGTAACAGTTATCATCTCTTTTTACTCTTTAATAGAATAAATAATCTGAAATTCTCCTATCCTGCTCAAACCGAATATATTGACATTGTCTTGTAAATTTTTACAAGACTGCCTACTGTAAAGTGGTAAATTAGACCTAAATCAAAAGAGTAAGCAAATACATTCTCACTCCCTTCTTTCGTGTTCAACCAGATTGTTTTGTAAAGACTTTTAAGAATCCTCATTGACATTTTTTAAATGTTGATCTTTCTCTCTGCTTCTGTCTATTCTGATGGTCTGCCAGACAGTTCCTTAGCAACCGAAAACACACATTATCCCTCGACAGCAACATCCCCTCACCCTCCCACCCCAGTCCTCACAAAAACATGAGCATGCACCTCTTCAGCATCTCTGTTTCCCCAGGTCTTCTGCAAAAGAGGCAGAAAATGAGCCTCCTCTTTGATGTTGAGCATAATGCAAGCAATGCCGTGAACACTGTGGTAATAGAGAACAAAGCCCAAGGAGGTGAGCAGGTGTGACCCTTGACTTTTCAATCCTCCTTTGCCTTTCTTAATACTACCACCTACAATCACTAGCACTTCTCATTAAAGGGCACTTCCCATTAGAATGAGTCAGTCCTTCAGAGGCTCTGGCTACAAGGCTTGGGTTTTTTCTCATCAGTCCCACACTGTATTCATTATGTCTTCTTTTCTTCTTTTCTCTATTCAGATTAATATTCCTGAAACGAGAGCCTAAACATAACAGAAAATGTGGTTTACATTTACAGCACCTACATAGAAGAGAAGAGAAGTTGGGTTGGGCCATGGTTAATCAGTCTGTCTATTAAATACAACTCCAGTACTGATTTAGGCGAAGATCCGGGTTAAAAACAAGTATCTAAGGTGCCTTTTTTGTGCGAAAGTTTCCTGCTGGTTGAATCAGAGATACCACAGATGCTTTTGAGCACAAATCCAGGAATATTCTGCACAGATGGTCTTGAAAGCAATCACAGGAAACAGGTTGCTGCCAAAGACATTATTATGATCATATAGTGCAAAGTACATGCACATAAGTTTCACTAGTGACTGAGCCAAATCAAAGTATTTCAGCTATGTTCTAAACCTTAACTAAATTGATTAATAATTCACAGTCTGCTACATATACTGTATATACTACATATAAATTTATTTCATTTGTTTGAATCAATTAATCACCACGTTACATTTATTGAGTAAAATCTATTGATACAATACGGCACGACCACAGTGACATCCAGTTTTGCACTTCTGGATCTGGTCCTCAATCCTCTAGAGCAGAGTTTCCCAACCGGGAGGTTGGGACCCCCCAAAGAGTCAAAAGATAAATCTGAGGGGTCAAGTAATAGAATAGGAAATTTTTTCAAGCTTTTTTTCTAGTCTTTGCTATTTGCTTGTAAATTGTTTGGTTTTATTTTTTGAGAAGGAGAAGAATTTGAGAAAGAAAAATAACTCAATTGCAATTTATGGTGACCAGTCACAAAGCTTCCTTTTACAATCTGGTTTGAAAAAGGAAAAATGTACCAGTTTTAATAAATTAATTTACCAAATGTGCTATTGGCCTTATCAGTGTTGCACTGTGTTTTTTTTTAAACAAGAGAAGAATCAAACCCAAATATATCTTTAGCCTTTGAACTATTTAGCTGATTAATAATTTTATGGATTTTACCTTCATCAGCCAGTGTAATATAAAAAGATGAGGGTGAATATCTTAATAAGTCATGTGACAGGTGTACAGAAAATTTGCTGCAAGTTCTTCTTTGTTGATTTGACAAAGAAGATGTTTGCAATTCCCATGTCAGTAGTGACCTTTCCATTTATTAGAGCTGTCCCCAAAAAGTTAAAGATTCGAGTCGTCATTCGAGAAGACACAGAGTGGACATTTTTTCACTACACTTCTTTTGTTGCTGCTTCATTGTACACAGAGCAATGCAGGAAGTAGAGAAGGGTAATGGCAACTGAGGGCAGCACGACGCCAGACAGCAAGAGGTGCTGACTGTTCTATATTCTATGTTTTGCTTATATATGACTCAGATCTGTTTTTTTCATAACAGTGTGAACAGCACAAATCACATGGATTCTGATCTGTTCAATTCTGATTTAGGCCACTTTCATATGTGGTCCTAAATCTGATACAGGTCTTATTTTTTGCAATACAACCTCAGCCAATTCATGCGACATTTACGTCACTCTAGATCAACATTTGTGTCACAACACAGCCCAGCAGACGAGACGCTCCGTGGAACTGAACTATGATCAGGAAGCACTCTTTATATAATTCTGTGTGTAAATTAGATGTTTTCACATCGCAGATGATGAACAAAGGCATTAAAACTTTGAGCAGGTAAAACATGAGTCTAATGTAGGCTGAGTTTAGTGTGGGGTGGCAGCTCTGCAGGTGTACTGGACTGACACACATAACTAACATCAGTGTCCATCAGAGTGTTGCAACAGTATTAGTAAGAGTTTATATTCCTCAACTCATTTTCAAATGGAGGACTTTTATGCTTGGGAATTCCTCTTTGCTGATTGTTGACTCTAGGTTAAAAAATAAACTTAATACACTTTTAAGTTTTATGTTTATGGTGTGTAAATGTACCACAATTTCTGAGCAAGTAGTATCTCCAACAGAAGAAAATGGAATACACAGACAAACACTTTTCAATTCCAGTCCATACTTAACAGGTTCAATACAAGTGCAAACTCAATACACCAATCTAAACTGAATGGGTGTATATGACAGGGATAAAAACAAGAGAGCAGGGTAAATGGGACCTCAGCTGATTTATAGTTTCTCTTCCCACAATGAGAGGCCAGGTGTTTGGATGGCAGTAATCCTTGTCTCTCTGTCTGTCTACCAGCAAAAAACAGAGGAGCTCTGCTGCAAAGATGGCCTCTTAGCCCACCTAGGCCTCTATTGGATTACTTTTTCTTTTAAAAGAAATTACTGGTGTTACAGAGTGTTGTGCCCATGTTGGTTGGTGATTCGTTTTCTTGTACTTTCTTGTGACAACTTTAGTTTTATCCATTGTCTTACCAGAATTTTACGGATTTCAACTGAAATTGACTTGCTTCACGGAATCAAAGTGTAAGCTGACACATAAAATACTCCCCAGAGATTTTCAGAGAATAGAATAAAGTCAATAGAGGACTTCTGTATAAGTTATCCATCATTGTGACAATATTACCAGTGCTCATGTTTTGCAAGCCTGTCTGGACTTTGTTTCAGGAAATGGAAAGAAAGCGTGAAAGCATCATTTTTGTTTTTTTTATAGAAGTTCACCATAAAATATCCAGATTCTTCAAAAGGAGTTTGATTCAAGCTTATTTGCATTTGGTTATGTCTCCTGACATTGTTTTTGTGTTTCAGACTGCAAAAGGACTGTAGTCCACAGTAAACACTATACTCTTGTGGCTAGGGCAACTCAGAATATTTCTCCAGTAATAGAAAGTAAAGAGCAATATGGTGTGGAAATGCAGTTCCTCTTCTGTTTATCCCGTTTTTCAACCAGAATCCAGCAAAGAACAAAAATATATAGATATACAGTATGTGTAGTATTGATTTTTTTAAACCAATTAAATTCAGACTTTCAGAAGAAAAGATGTGTCCACATATGATCTCATCATTGGATTTGAGGTCACACAAATGTTTGCCATTTCCTAAGTGAGGAGTAACATCAATAGAAACTGATCTCAGTGAAGTCTTTGGCCCACTCTTATGGAGTCATAGGAGTGCCATAAAAAAGAATAAATAAATGTGGATATATACAGACAAATAACTACTTTTCCTTTTGCTTTTTCATTATTGCTTTTCCCCTTTAGCTTTTGTTTTTCCCCCCATTTGCTTTTGCTTTTCCCTTATTGCTTTGGCTTTTCCTTGAAGGGACAAGCTGTCAATCAACTGGCTTTGGGTGGGCCTTCCTGCCCAAGCAGAGTAATCAATTCATGCACACATGAATCCTGATTTGGCGGGAGCTTTTTAACGCGGACAACAAGAAGGACAATGCAAGGGCTAGATGCTGGGGGAAGGAAGAAAATGATTTGCTTCCTAATGTGTGTGCCGGTGTTCCGGCCATTATCTGGTCATCTGCATGGAGAAAGAGGTCTATTTCTAATTTGCTGAGACCTTTTTTTCCCCACATGCCATAATCTGCAGCAGTGGCAACGGATGTCATGTATGTCAGTGTCTGTATTAGTCAACGCAGACATTTACCCAAGACTCTCCATGACATCTTCCACCATCCTCACAACATAATCTGGTTTGAAATGTTCCTCCACATACTGAGCAAGTGTTAAAAGAACTTGTTGGACACCTCTCCTTAACTCTTGCTCCGCTTCTGCCGTGATGTTTCCTTCCCTGATTCAAACAAACCGCTACCACGTTCACATTGTGCCGGCGCAGGCCCTTCAAGGAAAAGCAAAAGCAATGAGGGAAAAGCAAAAGGAAAAATAATTATTTGTCTATATATATCCAGGTTTATTTATTCTTTTATTTATTTCTCTTTATATTTCCACATTTATTGTATTATTCTTTCCCAGATTTATTCTTTTTTATGGCACTCCTATAACTCCATACACCCTCCCCACAGATGAACTACTTTATCTAGAAAGACAGAACAGCACACAAAAGATTTTGGTTAAAATGTACAACAATGGGCCACCACGTTCTGCAGTTATGTAATGCTATTTGTAGGGGAGTGCTACTCAGAGTGTGTTTCCATCCACCGGTTTTAATGCACATTTTAAATTTGCTCATAAAAAAAATCTCAGTGAAATGAAAAAAAAAGTTACGCTTGGAAAAGTCGGTGTATAAAAGAATTAGACAAAAGGCAAAGGTAACTAAGTGAATAAATCATGACCTACGTGAAGCATGTGACTTTTTTGTTTTTTGAGGTTTGACTAGCGCTCTTTTAATCACAGCATCTTGTTGCATTCGGTTTTGATTTGGATGGAAACTTGGCTTTGGACTGTTTATGTTCTTCAAAGTGTGTTACATGGCAGTGGTCTATAATGCACAGTGCAACATCATCCTTGTATGTGTCCTCGAGACTGGCTTAATCTTTATTTCCTTAACCTTTATGGGTCCTTGAAATTGCTGTGACCCAGGTTTATGGTCTATGGTGAGATGTGCAAGCATCTGGCATCTGGAATCTTTTGTGCAGCATAGCACAGCTGGAGCCCTCTTACTGTATTCATCACCCATCTTCTACGCAAGTCGCTGGCTTTGTGAATGTTGGGGAATACAACAGACATTTGTACAGTCTGTATCAGTCAGGACTCACAGACACCATATCAAACCTAGACCTTATATCAAACCTTAAATCAGTTATGCTCTTTGTTTTTTATTGCTACTGTGAGACACTCATAGTAGCACGTTGGGAATAAGGATTTTGGAAATTTACCAACATTGATTCATACCAGCTGTGGGTTGAGGCAGAAAACTTAATTCTCAAGTGTTATAATTATCTTTAATGCTTAATAAACAAAATCAGAAATCATTTTACTTTGGTCTTAGTCCAACATTTCATCTTGCCATCAAAGGCTAGAGAAAGTCGATTTGATTTGAAAAGAAAAGTATATTAATGTCTGACTAGCAGCTTGCAGTACAGTCACACATCTGATGTGTGTTTATGGAGAAGCGTTTGGTAAATGTAGAAGTGTGTTCACAGACATGTTATTAGAAAGAAAGGATACTGAAAATGTAATCCCCAGAGCATGTCTAACAGTAAAGTATTCTGTCATAACACCCAGGTTGAATTAGCTATGGCTCCAAAACTGTTTGTACTGGACTTTCATATCCAGGGAACATTTTAAGAATCTAACACTGCACTAGTCTGTGTAAATGTAAGTCATCTTGATAATGTCCCTCTTGTTCTTCATCGCCAATTACAGCAATGATTAATGTTAAATGAGGTTTGTAAAATTGTGGAATTGACATTAATGACATTAATCTTTATTAATATTTGGTTAATTTAACAAGTAATGTGTTTCAACACAAATACTACACAATATTACAGCTATTTACATCACTTCGAATTATGTCTGTTGATTTATTTCAGATATTTCTGATTCAAAACCAGCACTACTCATAAACATAAGTATTTTGCATTTAGACTAAGGGAATCCAGTCAATGAAATATCCAATGGGCATCCAAATCATGCAACCCATTAATGCAAACTACAATGTGAAAAGGGGATAAGACAGTATGATTTTGGGCCATTATGAAGGAAAACTACTTTTATGCAAACATATAATGAATACATATGAGCTGAGTCCAATGACAACCGAGAAAATTGTGTGGTTTTCTAAAGCCACCTTAGACACAGAGGGCCTGACTCTGCAAGGGCAAAGTCGGTAATCCTGTCACATGCTGATTGGTTCGATGCATCTGAATGACAGCGCTCACCTCATCAGGTATAAGTTCATGTTTGTGCGCACTCCACTCGAGTCTGAGTTGCATTCTAAAGAAAGCTGGATGCTCACATTAGCATCCCCTGTGGAGCCCAGGCAGAGCCACCCTGGTCATTTGCATGCAGCACTCACACTTGCTCAAACAGACAAATATAAACAGGAAGTTATTTTCCATTGGCACAGCGCTGTATAAAGATTTACATCAAATCTCCTCAGTGACTCTATCTTTAGGTAGCCCAAGGCACTCAGAGCCATTAGCTAGACCAGTTTAATAAACTACTTTGTGTCCTGTGTCGAAGTAAACATTTCACACAGCGTTCTTCTACTGCTGTAAATGCCGAGGCAGTGCTTCATACAGCATCATCATTGTCACAAACTCATTTATGAATGGTTCTTAACTGAACTGCTGCAGTGAGAAAAAAAAGTCTAACTACTGATGAAATAAAATGGACATCAAGAGATTTGGTGGATTTTTTGCCTTTCTGTGTTGCTGAAATATTTTAACTGAATCTCTGAAAATTCAGTTACAAATATTGCAACATGAATATGTTACTATTATTATAATTATTATTATTACTTTAAACACACTGTTAACTGTCAAAAAACAGTTCCTTCCTGCTTTGACATACAGTATAACGGAACTAATTAAAACATAGCTATATTTTAATATTTTTCCCTTTACCCTATTTGACTGGAGTGTCCTTCAAGACCAAATAAATAAATAACGCGCACACACACACACACACACACACACACACACACACACACACACACAGTAAAAGTGTGTTCAGACACAACGGGAGGTGAATTTTAGTTGCATATAAAGTAAACTGAAAGACACAAGTGCACCAGAAAAGACACATTTTCACCTGGGCAGCGCAATTTGAGGCAAAGTCACATCTTCGCAAGTTTAAAATGTTTAACAAAAATGTTACACTTATCCCAAGGCTGTATGACTCTAGTATTACTTTATAAAGGTACAGAGAAGCGAGGAAACACATACAGTCAGGCTGCTAGCTAACATCTGTACAGTCGGTACATTGGCCATTTGGGGCGTAAAAATACAGACTCCGTAAACAGTCCAGCGGTCAAATACATGCAAATAATGCAAGGCAAAATAATTGCAGTTCATGCTAAGATCCTGTTTAACGAGTGGCGACATCATCATCCTTGGTGTTGGCATTGATTTCTTTGAGTGACTGAGTTGAGAAGAACTTTGATCTTTAACCTCTATACCTTCTTTATTTGTCCTTGTGTGTGTGTGAATGGAAATGATGTAAGTTGATATTTATCATAAATGTTGGTGATTTACTCAGCAGTCAAGGCTGAATGTTTACTTGAAAGTAAGGTTATGCTGTTTCATTCTAAATTGGTTCTCATTAATTGGCTAATTAGCCTCCAGCCCCCAGCATGGGGGCTTTACTTGAGTTTGGTTCAATATATAATATATAATATGATTTGTTGAAAATTAACAGTGCTTGTGCAATTTCTTTAGATGTAATCATGCACATATAATTTATTACTGATTTGATCATGTTGCATTGGACATCTTGGAGCTCAGAGTTGCTGAACACTGAAATAGATTAATTGATGACTGTGTTTACCTAAGGTTAATGTAGCTTTATGCTCAGGAGACAGTGGGCCAGACTGGGCACTGGGTAATGATAAATAGGTTCAATTGTAAAAGGATGGAAATTGCACTGTTACTTGGCCTGGTTAACTCATTTATTTATTTTTAGAATTGTTTTCACACTTATAGACCACACTAACAAATATGTTGTATGTTTATTTTCACTTGCTAATGAAGTCCTCTTTGACCTAATGCTCTGGCTAAAATCACAGCCATACCTGTTGACAAAAGCCTGTTACATTTGTAAAGGCTTGTAATGTCTAATATATTTTCCAATTGACCAAATTAATTGCTTCTTATTAATAAACAGCAATACCTGGTTATAGGGCAACAACAACAGATAGTGCTACTGATCTTGTCACGTGACTCTGTTAATTGCTGGTGGGTGAGTTGTCATAACTAATTATATATGTCATAATTTAATGATGGTTGTAAATAACAAGGTTACATCATATTAATTTTTTTTAATGGACAACATTATACATACAGTATTGTATAATAGAATACTATTTTCTATAGTTGGAACATAAACTGTATATTGTGGTCAGTTTTTCATCCAGGTAGAGAGTTAAAGTGCATCATTTCCATCACCATATGTCTGTGTACATCTCTGGTAGCAAATAAGTAAACAACCTCCAGTCTTCTCATTTGTTCTTATTTTCCAAAGACATGCCTCGACACACTTATAGGTAAAAGGAAAAGAAAAGGAATAAAAAGCATTGTATACATCACCATTAGTTAGAAAAGTACAAGTTAAGTAATGCACCAAAGGAGAACAGACGTCTGTTTGTTGGGGTGGTGGTGCTCTGACTCTGGTTGCTCTTCAGAGTCGATTGGCTTAGGTTTTTTGGTAAATCCAAAATATGCGAGTAAGCTTCCTTGTTTTCTTTTTGACATATTTGTATGCTGACTACCAAACAGAGGAATGAATACTGGTGATTCTGCACGCAGACTGAGTGGCCATCACCATCGGCAAGAATAGCACATGTCGGTATCTTTATTAAAGTGAATTAGTGATGAATCACCCGCATGTATCATACATCAATTCTAGCCTAATTTTACGTATGATCCATGATAATGAAGATACAGAAAAATAGCAATGCATGGCAAAAATAGCATATTGTGAATATTTTAGACACCCCCCAAAGCTCAGGTCTTATTAAGAGGAGCCAAGCTCCCCGTCGCTCCCCTGTAGTTCGCAGTTTACAGCTACAACTTTCGGCCCATTTGTCAGTGTTTTGTTCCCTTTTTTAAGGCTATTGTTACGAGGTGGAGGCGGTTGCCGGTGCTGCATTGGCTCATGTGTTCGACCAATCACCGTACACTTACGTCACATCGAGGTACTTCTTGTGCTGGGAGAGTACTTACTCTGAAGTAGGAGCTAAAAAAAGTCCCTTAAAATGGAGTTCTAAGAACTATTATTCCCAGTTCTTGCAGTGCAGACACAATAAAAGGAGCAGGGGTCCTCCATCTGTTCTTCGAACTATGAAAAAGTTGCTCCGGTCCAAAAACTCTTATTTTGACAAACTTGAGTCTAATCCAGTGTAAATTGGGATCATGCTTAACTGAATGCAAAGATGATTGTAATGCTATTGTAAATCAATGGTAGTCATTGGGTTAATTGTAAAATTACTGAAAAAATACATTTAAAAATGACAAATAAAGTTATGAAATAAATAACATAAATGAGAATTCAGTCCTAAAATGTAAATTCCTTACCAAGAACACATTTCTTTCATTGCGCTAGATAGTGGAATTGATTTTTCTTTCCCAGAAGTTTTGCTGTATTTGTGAACCTTTTTGCAGGTTTTTAGGAAAGAGCTGGTTTTGTTAATTGGAAAATGGGTTGAGGTGGAAGATACAACAAAAAGCAGCAGCACCAAGGTCCATAGAGGTATTAACACTGGCATAATTTTGTTAGGCTCTGGTAACTTTCACATACACACCTACGTTCAACACCTCCTGCATGTGGTGCTCCTTGCTGAGACATTCTTGTTTGAGAGGCATAATCCATTACAGCAAAAAAGAGGCAAATTGCTGCCTTCATTATAATGAAAATGACACTTTTTATAGACACTATTGGCAGCAGCTTACAGGTTCTGGTGGCTTAAAACAATTTTTAAATGTAACATGCAGAAGCAAAATCATTTCTGATATATTGTATTTACTGCTGACAAAAAATTACACAATGCAATTTTTTGAATTTTGAATGGACTTTGAATGTGTCTAACATCCCGTTGGAAATAAAAGAAGAGATTTGGAGTCTAGGGATGGAATAGATGAGAGAGAGAGATGAGAGAGAGACAGAGAGCATGCATGCACATTAGAAGTGTTCTACACTCCTGTTGGGTTTGAGATGACTACCTAACATAATTGATGTACCTGTTTATGTGCAACTGTTTTGACAGTATATGCCCCTCCACTACCAACCACCCCCTCCTCAAATTAATCCACTGAACTTGTGCATGACTTGAATCACAACGTCGTACAAGATGCCTTTATTAAACAGCTTGTTACTCAGTCAAAACAATTAGAACGGTGCATTATTGAGGTAGTATCCTGGCAACTGGGTATGGCAATGCAGAGATAGAAAGAGACAGGGAGAGAGAGGCCCGTATACGCTGTCATAACTGATTTGTTAAATTTGACTTCATAACTGTTGATCTACTTATTTATTCTGTATCGATGTTCTCTGCAATGAGGTAAGGACGTAGTGAGTTTTGTGGTGAGACCGAGACTGGCGGTTTGTCCAAGCTGCAAGCAGAGCCACAACTGTGAGTCCAACCCACAGGCTCTTGATAAAGCCGAGCAGCGCTACAGGGACTTGCTACAGAAGATAATTTTGACAGTGGCTGGAGGGCTTTTCACTACTGTTATTTAGTATTCCCACCACATACACACAAAAGTGCAGTTCCTACTTATTTCTATTTCTCTCTTTCTTGCTCACGTGCACACACACACACACACACACACACACACATACACACAAATACTCTGAGACACACACTGACTCACACTGACACACCGCCTATCATCTCTCTGTGCTGTCCAGGAGAAAAGATTGGTCTCTTTTTGATGTGGAGTGTGCCGTTGAAAATGAAGTGCAATTAGGCAGCACACTTTACAACACCATTTGCATTTTGCTGTGCAGCTAGAGGTTTAGAAAACACACATGCTTACAATAAAACATAGACACTTGCACAAACACTCATACATTATTATTTACATCTTTTTTTAGATAGATAGAGATCATTTGGTAACTGACTAGAAGAAACCCTCATGCTCGACTGAAAACGAAAGGTGGCTCCGGCAATGTGGAACACCCTATAGACGTACGATCAGTGGCCTTTGTTGACGGGTTTAAAAAGCGGCTGAAGACTCATGTTATGTCTTATGTTTTATTGTTTGTTTCTTTTTATTGTTTTTGTGGTCTTATTTTTTTAACAATTTTAGACTTTGTGACCTTGCTCTGTGAAAGGTGCTGTCCTAAATAGACCTGACTAACTTATTTACATCTAGTTCAAGACACATGGGATGGAAAGCAACTACAATATTTTGACTCCTTACTGTTGCACAATCAGAGTAGTTTTAAAAATGTTTTCATGAATAACTGTCCCTAAACATACACAACACTTACTCCTTAAGGCTAAAGAATGCAGTTTGTTCAGCATGAACATGTAATCTAATATGATACAGTATATAAATGGATGGTATGCTCATGAAATGGAAGAAGAAATGCATCCTAAACAACATTATTTGGCCATTATTTAGATTATTCTTGTGTTCTGACCTTTACCAAAGGGTTAAAATAGATTAAATTTATATTAGGAGGTTAATGGACAATGTCTTTATTGCTGAACTAAATGAAAACACATTAAAAACGACACCCACAGATGTAATGGTGCACAAGCACTCAACGTGTGCACGCACACACACAGACTCGCACACACTTGCCACTTTTAGATACACATCATTAGCCACAGCAGGTTTTAAAGTGGCAGTTTAGGATGACTTGTCACTCACTCTACTGCCTCCACCTTGCTACACTCAAGGCTGCCAGGCCAGTAACGACAGGAGCAGCGGTGCCCAGCACACTATGCTAACAGCTAAGCAGAACATAAGGTGACATTGACACAGTCATTGCACCAGCTCTGGTTCTGCCCATGACGTCAGTGTCCTTCGACAGGGAGCACGCAGGATGTGGGCTAGCTGAATCATGTGATCGGCCATCCCTATCTCTGTTTGTCACAGTCTGGGCTGTAGCGCGCCTACCTGTATACTGAGAAGAGGGGTTGATGCATGAGAGCTGCGTACGACATCAGAGGGAGAATGAGAGACACACAGACAGACAGACAGACATGAAGAGAAGATGAGAGAGAGAGAGAGAGAGAGAGAGAGAGAGAGAGAATGCTGTTGTCTGGTTGCAGCACCTGGAGTAGACTGAGGCTTTATGCCATCAGTCATGAAGCATCCATAAAGCATGCAGAGATAAGGTTAAACAGCATTTAAAGCACATGGTTATAAATGGGTGACCATGACCTTAAAGTCTCAAAGGAAGAGGGGAGAAAAAAAACAACAAGAAAGGAGAAAGGAATAAGAAGTAGAAAGCTGGAGTAATGAATGTAAAAAGATATAAAGGTCCAGAAAAGGACGGAAATGAGAGAATGTAAAAGCATGATATAAAGGATGTCAAAGACATACCGTCCAGAGTGAGACGCAGTGATAAAGAGAGAGAGTGTCAAATTTATGGTACCTCACTTATTATTTTAGGATGCTGTCAAATGAATATGACAAGAACGTGACCCTTTGACCTTACACTTCTCATTTATTGAACAAAAACATGTACAACATTGAATTAATAAAATCATGAATATCATATGAACGCTTTGCACAAAAGGAAAGTAAAATTATCCTCAAAGAATCTTTGATCCTCAAGAATTTCCTCTGCTCACTCTTGTCTCTGTTAACGCTATAAGCGAGAGCAATTATTTTTAATGCATGCAGTGAAATTGTATCTGTTTTCTATTGTGTTGACATTCTTCTAACACCTCCATTTTGGTTCATTTTAAACAGCTGATTTGTAAAGCATTCTTGTATACGTCTGTACCCCCTTTTTACCTGTATCTGTTGTCATGGAGTCAAATACAATGTCAAATCTAATTGAGCTGCAAAGCTTCACAAGCAGTAACAATTGGGGGCGAAGGCTGAGCCGCTACCATGCTTGTCAATAAAACCCCATTAAAATGAACACATCATAATTACTGCCTCTATTATCCTTCAAGATCTAGGACAGAGGCGCCCGCTTGTAATTGGCTGACTAACTACTCCATATGTGCATGGCCAATAGAAATAATTGTCCTTGTGTGTAGCAGTGACATGTTAACAGAGTCACATCAGAGTTTGTGACTAAAACAATCAATTTCAAGGTGCTCCCAACCAACATATTCCTATTTGCAATTATTGATTCAGTACACAGAATGGCACAAACATTATTAACAAACTGCTGCATGGTAGAGACAACACAGCTATGCTTATAGATTTACTCTAGCTAAGATGGATAATTAAAATAAAAACAACCTCTCAGGATTCGTTTTCTTTTATTTTCTTTAATTTTGGAAAAGGAAAGGAGTGCCACCTGTTGTTTGCCTTGTGCGTAAGAAGGTTCATCATTACACTAACAGCTTAGCAATCAGTAAACACTAACAGTTGTTTGTGCCATTCAAAACAAATTATCCACAATATCTATAAAACTGAATCCTTGATGAGACACACATTTGATAAACAAGTAAAAGTGGACTTCCCTGCAATCTTGCCACAGCTATAAGCTGCTTGAGCAGATTTGATTTATTCACCATCTTAGCTTTGCGAGTGGTTGTGGCTTAGTTGCACCACTCCTGTTGCCACACACAAAAAAGAAGAGATTAAGAGACTAATGCTTTTAGAACAAAGTGGAGCTGCCGGTCTGTTGTGAGCTTTGACACTATGATGTTTTAAATCTGCAGAAATGAAGAGCTTACAGAGGTAAGGATGTAGTAATTCTCTCATCTCTTGAAGGAATTAACAGTCCTCATGATGAAGGGCGAAAATGAATCTTTGATTAATAGTTGGATAGGGCTATGCACAGATGTAGATAACATCTTTCTAATCTCTTCTTCTGATGTGTTACTCCCCCCACTTTTTTTCTTCTCTTGTGGTTACAGAATAGCATGGAAAGGCGAGATGGATTGTTTTGGAAGCCAACTGTGAAACTGGGATGATGTCCTGCATAAGTTACATACTCAGATCAGACCCTAAAGCTTGCCAAAAAGATGTGATGCAATCCCTGTTCTTCCTTCGCTTCCAAAAAGATTAGATTAGGGTTTCTTGATATTGAGTGCTCTTTCTTTTCTATGCTTTAAACAAAATCTTGCTTTAAAGTTTTATCTTCAGGCATTGACCTTTCAACCAGAGATTTTTCTTGTTACATTTCTGTTATTCGTTATCCCTTGTATTGACCTAGCCTGTGTCTTCACAGTGTTCTCAGACATTAATGCAACATAAATGTGAAATCTTTGTTGAATATTCCTTCCGCTTATGCAAGCTTTGGATAATCTTTTGATGCAATCAAAGAAAAAAGAAATTGACATTTCAGAAAACATAATTTCCTTTCCAAACAGGCTTTTGAATACACAGAAGAATTTCTCATAGTGCTGAGGAATTACTAATAGTGTCACACTGTTTTCTTCACTGCGGAACTGAGAGCGATCGTAGTTCTTAGAACGTCATTTTGAGGGACTTTTTTAGCTCCTACTACAGAGTAGGTATTCTATTCAGTTCAATTCAGTTTTATTTATATAGCGCCATATCATAACAAAGTTGTTAACAGAGACCCAACAGTTCCCACCATGTTCAAGAACTAGGCGACAGTGGCAAGGAAAAACTCCCTTTTAACATGCAGAAACCTCGAGCAGAACCAGAACCAGGCTCTGGGTGGGCGGTCATCTGCCTCGACCGGTTGGGTTGAGAGAGAGGAGAGGGAGAGAGAGAGGGAGAGAGAGAGAGAGAGATTCTCCCAGCACAAGAGGAACCTTGAGTGATGTAAGTGTACAGTGACTAGTCGAACACATGAACAAGTGCAGCACCGGGAACCGTCATTTTTAAAAACCCGTGCAAAACGTTAGCTGTGTAAACAACAGCTCGTATTGGTAGCCTTAAAAAATGGAACAAAACACCGACAAATGGGCCAATAGTTGTTCTTGTTGTTGTATGTCGTGCAGAAGTGACATTGCTATAGCAACCGCCAGCCAAAAGAGGTTTCAGTTGTCTGCTTCAAACCTTAATTTTGTCCAATTACGAAGCTTTGCTTTACTGAGAATATAACACAGCAAGGAATTCAAATATTTTCTTACTCCTTGCTGCTAGCTTGGTTATTGATTAGGCTTAATTTAATTAACAGTGGTCTGAAGGGTGGCCAAACTGGTGTAAACTGGTGAATGACTCATCAGTAGTCACACTCATCAATAACTTAATAACTCAAAAGGTGTTACGGTAGATCTGTTCTGTGCTTCCTGCCAATTCATTTCTGCTATTCACTTTGCTCTCTCTCACTCTCTGTTTTTCTATTTTTCTCTCACTATTCAGTACACACATATTATACTATGTAGACTGTAGACATAACACTATGTGCAGCTTAAGGCTTCACTGAGTTAGGTTTTGGATAATAATCAAATTAATTAGAGAACACAAGCTACATGGCTAAATATAAACATCGCAATTATGTGTTTTTGCAGATAAAAATGAGAAAACCCAATGTTTTCAGCTATACATGGTTGTTTGCTTCTGCTGAAGGTCATTTGGTCACAGGTACATACACTGATCACGTGAACATTGGCTTATGAGTTGAATGTTGAACGTTAAACCTTGTATGCACTGTTTATAATTTGTGTTGTAAGAAAAGGCAGCATTAGTGCGTGCATGTGTGTGTCTATCTCTGTTTAAGTGTGCATACTGTAGCACAGTAAATGGGTGGCCGAGTGATGGAAGCTCATCAACTGAGTGATAATCTAATTACTGCTCCAGACTAAGATAGATGGGGCCATGTAGCAAAACACACATCTTTGTGAGATTTAATTTGCGCTGTAAAAGCTCCACAAATAATTTAGGGCCTTGCGAGAGATATGAATTTTGATGCATGTATATTAGTTTGCGCAGCTCTCAAATGGGGTCTGTTACATAACTCACAGCATGCCAGCTTGTCGAGACAAACTGAGAGTCTGTCGAAACAAACTGAGAGACAAATTGAGTGGCGTTACTGCAGGATCTGATTAAAAGCAAAGGAGAGCAACATTTTGAGAGTTATTGATGAGCGGTGACAGATGTGATGGCTGCCAGTGACGGATACCACTCCCCCACCTCTGCTTTTGTGTTGAAGTTCATTTGTTATCCAGTCTCTTTCTATTTAAACAGGCTGGAACATTAGAAAGAGGTTTCACGAGAACTGGGGGAGATGGAGGTAAAGTCTTATTTGTATGACAAGTGGCACGAGTGCATATGCGCAAATCAGTGCTAGTTTTGGAGATGCATAGAAATGATGGTGGTTTCGTTCAAGAGCTGACAGCATTTTCATAACATCTGACCTCTGGAAAGACATGGCTGTGTGTCTTCTTTCCCAGATATTCATTGCAGAATTGCATTCTGTCAGCTAAAGGCCTCAACGGTCTAATAATTGGATTTTTTAAAAATAAATTGTAACACAGAGAGGTCATTTTAACCAATCCTTGTAATTACAATTGCAAATCGTTGTGTGCCAAGGGAGCTTTGTGACATGGCTGCTGTAAAATGGTTCCAAGGCACTGGATCAGCTCTCCCCCCCCTTCTCACTGTGGTGAAAAAGAAATGCGGTAGAATGGTTTTGAGCCTTGTAATTTATGCACTTCACTTCTCAGGTCATTTGCTCAGATTAATTAAATTAGATGTGGCTCAAATGAGAATGTTAATATGTTGTTATATTCTGATATCATAGTTTTCTGGTCTGAAAGAATGAAGAAAAAGTGGAATATATAATGTAGTGGTCAATAGTCTGTTTGATGGTCTGATTAAACATCATACAAGAATATCTGAAGCCTTTAATGAAACAACATCTTTTTGAGTTTTATTGTACTTTTTTCTCTGCAGTTACTTGACTCTATTTATTTATTACCAGGCCATTGATTTAAGTCACAATCTGTATCAGCTTATATTAAATGTCTAATCTTTGGAAAGTTTCAAAAAAATATGTTTAAAAGTGTAAAGTAGTTTGTCACTTTAGCATACTAATGTAATCTGTGTAAAGTTTTGATGAATTATTAAGAAAATGCAAAGAAGTAGCTTTAAATTGCAAATGTAATATGTGGAAATTTATCTACAAACCTATTCCTACTTTTGAGCTCTTCCCCGGTCTTCCATATAACTCAAATGTACTGTAATTTATTCCTTACACAAAGTTCCACAGAAGTTACATAACTCCTTAACAGGACATTATTAGTAAATGGTGTACCTGCATATTAAAATACTGCACTAATGATGAAATTGTGATTGTTGTTTTTTTTTAATTGAAATTAAGATGTAAATAAATGTGAAATTACCTCAGATTTTTTGTAATAATAATAATAATAATAATATTAATAATAACTTTATTTATATAGCACCTTTTAAAACAGAGTTTACAAAGTGCCTTGACAGACAAAGCAAAAACAGGATTCTCAGTGAGCAATATAACAACAGAAAGCCAAACAATAAAGCAAAACAAGCAAAACAAAAGCAAGATAAAAATGCTCCTGCTGAAAAAGCCAGGAGTAGTCCTTTCGAGCAGTGGATCTAAGGCAAGTCAGACAAGTAAAAATAAGGCACATAAATGAGAAGATAAAGTAGTTGCTTTTCAGTGCAAAAGGCTATTGTATTTTTCAAATTTCTGCAGTGCACAAGGTAAAAAGTTCAAATGAAGTCTGGCTCTCAGGACTCCCTCCAGCTGCTCAGCTGTGGAGGATGGTGTTAAAATGTCTGCTGGTATCACAAGACATTTGAGCTGCAACAGCTAAAAAGCTTTTATTAAATGTCTTTCTTTCTTTGGCCAGAAATCACAAAGCAGTCATATATTTGCAATGTTTTGCATTGCAATATAATGTTTTACCTCTGATGACTTGTGAGTGTACTCTGATTTTATTGATTGTGTCAATAACAGGCAGCCAGAGCGCAAAGTGAGTCTGATTTATTAACACATGATTTGAAAACAATGTGCAAAAGGAATGGATTTTCAGTCTACATTTGAGACATTTCGTCTGATGTTCTCATGCAGAACCGTGCCACAATAGAAAAGGCTCAAATTGCTACCACAAACATAACAGTGGGTCAGGTGAGTGTGGGATTCCCTGCAGAACTCAAGGGCAACACAAATCCACCTTCCAGATGATTTTCTGTGCTCTCACTCACTCTCTCTCTCATTCTGCAATAGCAGTTGTTATTTCTCCTCCACCAGCTTTTTTTCTGCCAGTTTTCCCTTTTTACACCTTGTTCACCTCTCTGCTGTTTTAACCCCTTCATTGGAATCAACTATATTTTCCAAGTGTCTTGTCTCCACAGCAGAATCATATTCTCCGAGCCTGTCAACAACTGCTCATCTGCTGTCCTTCTCATATCCTCTGCTCATCTCCCACTCTCCCTCCTCCTGCTGCTCCATCTCCTCCATTTCTGTGTTGACAGAAGCCCATTTTAGATGGAGTGTCCTTTTGCATCATGTACCTTTCTCATCAGCGAGAGCGAGTTTTTTCACATACCCTACAAGGCCCTCTCACTGTCAGATTTATTGTCAGGCTTGAGTTGACTGCCTCCTCTCTGTGATATATTTTCATTGATGCCCTGACACTCTGGAGTGTAGAGATGAGCTTTTACCATCAATAAAGCACACTTTTGTTGGTGTAGACATGCAGGTAAATGAGTGGTTGAAACAAGAAGTTGTGTTGAGACTTGAAAAGTGGTATAATTAGGAGACGTCATCCTGTAAATCTGGGAAGGCTGTTTCAATATTCATGCAGTAGACATGCATCTGTGATTTACACTATTCAGTGTGTGATGTTTTCTTGATTTCAACCTGAATGCCTTGCTACATGTTTCTCCGTTTTCTACTTTTTTTTCTAACCCATTTTTTGTCAGTCTCCTGCAGCTCCTCTCCTCTCTCCCCTCCAGTCTTACACTTACACCTTCTCCTCTTGCTTTGCTTCCTCCTGCAACACTTTACCCCCATCTCTCATCCCTATCACCCCATCTCCTCTACCTCTTCTTCCCGTCTTCCTCGTATCCATTTGATGGCTGTGTTCTTCACTTTGCCCTCATCTAGGGAGCAGATCAATATTTGAGCGAGGCCAAGCATCACGCTTTCAATGATTTCCTCTTTCCCTTGTGGATTCGGTTGCATGTACAGATTTATGCACATTGATATATATTTGTCTGGCAATGTCCTAGGAGCTAAAGAGTTGTTCTTATTTATTTAGTTATTGTTTTTAGTAAATGAATATTCTAAATCACTTTGGTAAAATATTGCCATGTTCCAAAAGTAGAGACATTAAAGATGTCTCTGACATTATCAAGGCTTTTTTTCCTGTTCTTTTATTATTTTCCATTTACCCATGGACTGTTTTCATCTTTTGCTTCAGCAAAAACTTTTAATTGAAACTGAACTGAACTAAAACTACCTCATAGCTCTGCTGCAAAAAGGGTATATGAAACACCCTCCAGTGGCTCACATTTATTAAGCTCTGTTATATGGTTTGTTTCAATAATTGTCTCAGTTCAAATGATTGAAATTGTCTCTGAAAAATGGTGTTTTGCACGTCCCCGATAAATGACCCACATATGTAATGCATACCAGATGCTAATCTGTAATCACTTCTAAGTAGTGGAAATCCTGACATCCTCCTGAAATAATGCTTCCTGAGTGAACACAACAGTTTTTGTGGACCTGATTTTGCAATGAGAAAAATCCAACATACACAAAACTGAACTGTCCGCAGCAAGTGGCCACAAAGTAAACTAGCTTTACTAAAATACTATGAAATCATTGTGAAATGAATTAGTTTGGTTGCTAACTGACTACTATGGACTTTAAAAGCTAGACTACTTTTCACAAGTTAAGTTTGTACAGGTCATATACACATTGGGTCAGATATCTGGTCAGACAACTCGTCAGATATATATATATATATATATATATATATATATATATACATACATACATACATACATACATACAGTATATATATATATATATATATATATATACATACAATTGTTGTGTGTGTGCTTGTATTTGGGAATAAGGCTTAGGAAGTAGGAGTTGCCACAGAAGATGAGTGTGAACACGAGCAGCAGGCCATGGCAGACTATCAGAGAGGTGCTGTTCCCCCCCTGCATTCTGCCAGAACATTCCTCATTTTCAGACCTAATTGAAAATAAACAGATCGCTTGGGAGTGGAGTGTAAATCTGATGGGCTGGAAAAGTCCACTACCATTGGTAATGTTTAATCGTATTATGCTCTGGATGTGCTGCGAGATTAATTAACCCAATTAGACAACATACAAAAATGAGCTCGAGCCTCACTTGTGCATATAAAGCAGACAGTTATTATTTACAATGATCAGCAACATAACAGTTCTGCATTGAGCTTTTCTATATTTTCTTCCAAGGTCAATATTGTGACACATACTATTACTTCCAGTAACAGACTGCAAGCCGTCATTATTTATATATAGTACACAAGGATGCACATGTAAAGACTAGTGGTATATTGTAGGCCTATACTAAGTACGTAGTTATAGTAATATAGTCATATAAACACAAACTTACACAAACATGCTTCCTCATGCAGGCATATGCATATAAATTAAAATGATTATGAACGTTATTAGTTAATATAAATTACAAAATGATAAAACAGCTGTATGCTACCTGGTGAAAATAGTGGATCATTTAACAGCTAAAGAGCTGGATATATTCCTCAGGAGATGGTGGAGACCAAAACAGAGCTGAAAGGAGAGTGAATATAGGACATTCGTAATGTGGACACAAACACGTTGCTGCTGTTTGCTAACATGTTTGCCAAGTTTTTAGGGTGATAATACATGTGTATTGTTGCAGCTTGCAACTTCCCCCAGTGACCAAATAATCAATTGGTTTAAGTTTAAGCAACACAAACTACCTGGTTAAGTTTAGGGAAAGGTTGTCTTCATTGTTAACTGAAACCAACACTGACTGTAGGTACGATCTTCAGTGTCAGAACAACCATCCACCACGTCCCTAAAGTTTTAGCAGTGTAACAATACCTCTGCCTTTTCTTATAAAACCGCAAGAGGTTGCTTGTCAGTTTAAACATTTGGACAAACAACCAATGCTGTCATTTTTCTGGTGAGGACAGGCTTGTCACAGGGCACAGCCCCTCACTGGGCTCATGCATTTGCATGACTTACAGTCATCTGGAGCCTTCCTTCACAGCAGACACATATGGTTTGAATCAGACACATCACAGCATCACATTTCCTTAAGCTATTTGTGATATAACATCTGACAGTGTGGGGTTGTTAATTCCTTTTTCGCGATACTTGAAGGAATTAAGACCTGATTAAATTTTAATGACCCTACCTTAAGTAAGAGTTTTTCATGAGTCCTCCTGAAGAATTTTAAAAAACGAGCGACCTTCCCCCAAGCAAATACATTTTAATGACACAATAAATGTTGAAATTGTATCCTAGGCCATCGTAAGCTTTTGCCATGAGGACTGGTAGATCAAACAGCTTAGGCTGTGTGAGCTATAATGGATAAATAATATAAAATATATGTCACTGACAGACCTTGTATACAACAGTCTTTCTATGAATTGTTCCACCTCTTCTGTGCTGCTTGTGTTTTTTTACTTTGCTTGAATTTCTAGTATTTATTTTGTTTAATTTTATCTGTAAAGACTTTTTAACAGTTGCAAATTCGTCTTTTTCTTCTTTATCCTCTACAAAAGGTCTTGCATCTTAGGATGGTTACCCTCTCAAATCAGTGAATGCAGAAATTGATGATGCGCCATTTTAAAATGGGCAGCAACCCAATCTATCCAGTTTACCATTACAAATGGCAGATTTATGTTCAGCCATAAGTAACGAGAAAATATAGGTGCAGACAGTATAGAAAAGAAATACCTTACATTTTTGTTTTTCCCCAACCTCAGATGGTTTTACAGGATTTGGTATGTCTTAGTAACATCTACCAGATGATGGATTTGGCATGACAGCTACAGCCTGAAGGCATGTATAATCTTTATCTACATGTGTTTGTATAATTAAAGCGTTCTGATGTTTCTTGTTTTTTGTTTTTTTAAATGTGTGGGCTTTACTTTGCATTTTGATGTACTGATCAACATTGCAACTTTTTATGGTCTCTGTCTCTCTAATCTGATTAACTGGGTTGTCCCAGTTGTTTCTTGCTTTCTTGGAACCTGATTTTGTAAAATGTGGCAAATGACCACTATTTTGTTATAATGCTTGGAAAAAACTATTTTATACAAAAATGTTGACCTAAATGAAAACATCCAGTGTGATTTGTTTGGGAGGTTTAATGTTTTCAAAGATTCATTTGAGTCAATTAAAAGTATTTCCAGCATCAATATGATAATTGGATGTTCACTTTAAGCCTATGTAGGCCTTTTTCAAAGCTGACATTTTCACTTTGACTTTGATGTCATGACAGAGTGACAGTGAGCCAGCATGCACAAGACCAGGACCCTGGAACTGAAGCAAATAAATGAAATTCAGTAATGAAATAGTGAAAAAAAATCTCACTTTCTTTTTGTGGATGTGTTGAAAAGGAGCGCCCCCTATCGGCAGGATGACAGAATTTTTCTGTGCTTTCCAAAACCGTTACAAATCAAAGTTGAACAATAAATCTGAAATGCCACGGTCAAGGTTTGGTTAGGTTTAGGCACAAAAACAGCTCATAATCATGGTTGGGGTTCAAATACGTGCTTAGTTAAGGTTAGGGAAACATTGATTTGGGTTAAAATGACCTTAGATAAAGTTTGGGGAACTTCATGGTTACAAAAATATACACGTGGTTAAGGTTATGGAACGATTGTGGTCATCCTTTAAAACAACAACGCTGACTGCCGGTTGGAAAAGTGAGATGAACAGCCGTCTCTAGTGATGAAGTGCACTTTTCATTCAACACCTTTCTTTATAAACACGATGTATGTTGTATGTTCTTTATCATTATGTAGGTAATTTACTCATAAGTTATCAGTTGTTTGCATGTTTGTCTGAAACTAATGTTACCTTTTGCCGTATGATGGTTTTGTTTTTAGTCGTTTCTCATTAATAACTTAATTAAAAGGGACTGCACGTTGGCTATATTAGTGTTTTTTAATTGAGTCACTGCCCCTCATCATTTTTATTTTATGATAGGGGCTATAAAATATGCAGACCAAAACTGAAGAGATGCTACAGCCACAACCACTTTGAAGTGTATCCTGTAGCGGTATTAGTCTTACACAGCAGCACCAAATACCTGGGTCTTAATACACATGTGTGTAAATTGAAGTAGAGCTATGACGCTCAACTTCGGCTATCAGAAATAATCAATATTTATATTAAATAACATAATTTAACTACCATTAAATTCACCTCGGGGCACCACCCTTGAAAAAGGGAAAAAGATAGCCAATTAATTAATTCAGTCTCAGTCTAAATGTTGCTACAGAGCTCTTGACTTGTGTACAATGACCTTAATACTTAATACACACAAACCACATAGTAACCAAGTTCTTTATGAATGAAAGATTTATTAAACTACTAACTACACATACAACTCTAACTACCAGACATACAAATAAATAAATAAATGCCTGAAGTGACCTGCGCCGCCCCTGTCCTTCGGTTTCCTGGTCATTCATCCCAGCTTTCGGGCCTCCTCGGGTGTGCTTGTCCCCATGTGGCAACTCGGCTTGAGACGCCAGTCTCTAAACAGTGATTTTAGGGTGTCTTCTTGTTTTGTAGTCTTCTGTAAAAGGGGTGGCAAAGTCTGATGTCAACAGCGCGGAACTTTACTCCACCCATCCTAGATCTATATCTTAACTATTTTCTTTGTTCCAATTTCACATGTCTAATGCTTCCATATTTAATGTGGCATTCTCTGCTGCAGAACGATACCAAACACATTATAAAGACAGTCACAGACAGTGTTAACCCAGGTTAAAATGGCAATTATAAACAACAGGTTATTGTAACAACACACATATTTACCATATATGTCTGTGTATATATGTATACTGTATGTGTACCTATATGCACAGCAAATTGGTGAGTGAATCAGAATAAATT
>LKNJ01004314.1:0-32592 GCA_002120245.1 Maccullochella peelii | reverse complement strand
CAGGGCCAACCACAACAACAAAATCTACAACCCCACATACTGAACCTCCCTCTACAACTGCAGGGCCAACCATAACCACAAAAGTTACAACCCCATCAACCAAACCTCCTACTACAACTGAGGGGCCAACTACTGTTTCGACAACTTTAACAACATTTGACTCACCTGTCACTGGTATCACGGCACCACCTGTGAAACCATCAACAGCCCCTGTTATCACGAACACTACAACGTCAGAAGCTACACCGTCAACTAATGCTTCAGAATGCTTCTGTATAGTTAATGGCAAGCATTATAGGCCAGGTAAGAAAAGACATACAGCAATTATGTTTTTGACAGTGACAAGCTATATGAGGTCTCAACTTTTTTTAAGGTTTAGCACTGTTTAATCTATTCTTCATCTTTTTTCTAACCTTTAGGGGAGGTAATATTTGACATGGTACACATTGGATCAGGTGTATGTCTCACAATGATATGTTCTGATATTTGTGAGATTAACAACAAGACTATAATTTGCGAGACCACAACCATGCGTCCAACCACACCTTCACCTCCTACCTGCCCTGAATGGGATGTAGCAGTAAGACTTTTAATGTATCTAGCACATTAAAATATATACAATTTTATGTTATATTCAGAGCACAACACAGCACATTTGCACATGAAAAGAAAACAAGAAAGAAACGTTCTTGCAGTTTTTGCTAAATACTTAAAAATACTTCTTATTTTTTCTCCTTACATCAGCAAAATGAGACCTTCTTCTTGTGTAACTGCACCATGGCCAGATGCATTGAGAACAACACAATTGAAATCATTCCATATGAATGTCCACCCATTGAGAACATCACTTGTACCAATGGAAAGAAACCAGTTCTTGTGTATGATGAGTACTACTGCTGCCAACATTATGTTTGTGACTGTACGTTTTCTTCTGTGGTTAAAAGAATATATGACATATTTATTGACTCATATGTTTTTCTTTTAAATACATTTTAGAGTTTTAACTTTTTTGTTTCTTTTCAGGTGTATGTGAAGGCTGGGGAGATCCTCATTACATCACATTTGACGGATTCTACTACAGTTATCAAGGAAACTGTACTTATGTCTTGATGGAAGAGATTTTACCAAAACATAACTTGAAGATTTATATTGACAATGTCTTTTGTGATCCCACTGAAGATGTTTCTTGTCCGCAATCGATAATTATATCATACAAATCACAAGTTGTCACACTCATAAATCATAACCTTATTGGAGCAGCGCAGTTAGAGGTATATATGGTCATATGAAAGCTTTATTGTACATTCTGAAAAATTCACCAGACTAACTTTTAGTAGATTATTAATGTCAATGTAAATGAAATTGCAATGATGTATCATTTTGTTATAGTATATTATATTTTTTCTTGTCATATAGTGTATTTGCTTTTTTCCCTGTAGGCACGCAAAGATGGAATACGTCTGAAACTACCTTATTCACAACAAGGTGTTAAGGTCTTGAATTCTGGCATTAACTTGATTTTGGAGATCCCTCATCTAAAAGTGGTCATTACATTTGGAATAACTGGCTTTAGTGTCACCCTTCCATTTCAATCATTTGGCAGAAACACACAGGGTCATTGTGGTAAGGACATCTCTCTCCAGCTGCCATATTGGTAAATACTTTGTTTGAGTTCAAACTGTAATATTAACTGTTTTGTGACTCTACTGTCAGGAACATGCAATAACAACCAGGCTGATGACTGCAAGTTGCCTGGAGGCCAGCTGGTGGAACGTTGTGCCGTGATGGCAGACTATTGGCTTGCAAAAGACATTAACCAACCCAACTGCCAGATACCACCTGTACTGCCCACCAGTTTACCTGAACCTCCACCAACCTTAACTCCATGCAAGCCAGACTCCATATGTGACCTGCTTAAGAGCAGGTAGACATTCCATCCCCTTAACTTTCACATATTGCAGTTATAGCATAATAGCTTTTTTATTTGTGTTTATGTTTTACTTTCACAGTGTCTTTGCGGCGTGCCATCCCTTTGTCTCTCCTGACAATTTCTACCGAGGTTGTGTGTTTGATAGCTGCCATGTTTCCAACCCAGTAGTGGAGTGCACAAGTTTGCAGACCTATGCTGCTGCTTGTGCTCAGGCTGGGGTTTGTCTGCACTGGAGGAACCACACCACACTGTGTGGTAAGCAACCCCCTCATTGTTTTATGTTAAATGCTGGTATCAGTAAAATCAGGAGCAGCAAATCATTTATTTTACTTTTTTTGCATCTAGCACACATTGAACAGGCTGCTGCAAATTTTATTATATACATTATGTACACAGTATGTATTTTTAAAGGACCAATTGAGTCATTTTCTTCACTAACAGCAAATGACTGCCCATCAAACAAAGTTTACAAGCCATGTGGTCCTGCAGAACAGCCATCCTGTGAAGACAAGTAAGTTTCAACTAAAATGTTGTAGTGTATTCATCTTACAGTTCAGTGTGCATATTAGCATGCCCTGAGACTAGGATGATAATGGATAGTGGCAATAAATATTTCTTGTTAACAACATAGTGGCAATAAGAACAATACAGTGTGTTAAATTAACTGTGGTTTAGAAATCTGAAAGAAGTAATGTAAACTAACTGTTCTTTCTTGATGATTCAATATTACAGTCCTAATGAACCAACCATGGACTTCATTACCGAGGGCTGCTTTTGTCCTGATGGAATGAAACTCTTCAACAAAGAGTCTGGCATATGTGTTGATAAGTGTGGTAAGTGTGGTGTATACCCTCAAGTCTTATCATTGAGCTGAATATATTGTATCAATCATGAAGTCCTATATGATTGCTCATTTTCCAACAGGATGTCTTGATCCTGAGGGCATTCCTCGTGAGGTGAGCCAAGTCGTCTATTCATGTTCAGTTAATATCCTAATCAGTGTTGTTTACTTGCAAGAGGCAATTAAGTCAACACTGTGTATTTTTTCTTTCAGTTTAATGAGAGGTTTGATTACAAATGCCAAAACTGCATCTGCGAGGAGTCCTCCAAAACTGTGACTTGCAAGCCTAAGGTGTGCCCACTACCACCACCTCAAACAAACTGCACTGGTCCAGGGTTTGTCCTTGTCAACCAAACGGATCCGTCAGACCACTGCTGTCCTGCCTATGTTTGCCGTAAGACATGTAGCCTCAATGCACATTTGTCTTTCAGAGTTTTCAGAATGCTATACGTTGATAAGTTCTTGAGGATGGCTCTTAACTATTTACTATCACCGTCTTATCGCCACAGAATGTCACAGCAACAATTGCCCAGCCACCAACATGAACTGTCCGGTTGGATATGTGTCAGTTATCAGTGTTCCTGAGGGAAAATGCTGTCCAGAACATATATGCGGTGAGCTCATTAATTCATTGTTTGAATTTATGTAAAACCTAATGACGGCAGTGACACTTTTAATGTAATTTTCCATTGGCTTACTCTTTTCTAGAGCCTAAAAGAGTTTGTGTCCACAAAGAAGTTGAATACCAGGTAAATAAGAAATGGAAATGTGATTGTAATGTGTAATTTATTAATATATCAATTTTGTCATTTCATGATTTCTGCTGTGCTTCAAGTTCTGTATGGGTAAAAACATTTATGAATACATTTCTTCTTTATTTTCTAGCCTGGTTCTTCAGTTCCTGGAATTACATGTCAGAACTGTGCCTGTACCAATGAGATGGACTCTAATTCTGGTTTATTCAAGATATCTTGTGAGTTTCAGAAATGTCAAGAAATTTGTGACATGGTAAGAGAAATTATACCCATTCCCATATACACAATACATACAGTGCAACTTGTTTTTCTCAGAATATGTTTACTGGGAGGGTGAAAACCAGACTTAGCAACTAAACTCCCCCATTTATCTCAGGGATATGAATATGTGGACAGTGATTCCAACGAATGCTGTGGGAAGTGTGTACAGACTCACTGTGTCTTCAATGTTAATGGTACCAAGCACCTCTTGATGGTAAGTGGGATCATCTCTGTTGGCTGTGACTCCACATGTTCATGTTGAATAGCTCAAAGTACCTCATTATTGTGTCTGTACTGTACATCCATCTCACTGCTCCCCAGAAAGGACAAACCTGGTCACCACCTGAGAATAGGTGTGAGCATTACACCTGTTTAAAGAGTGGTGAGACTTTCACAACGATCAGTTCACACATTGTCTGCCCGCCATTCCAGCAGAGCAACTGCCAACCTGTAAGTATCACTTTGAGTAAATGTATCTGGATTGACTAAACAAATGCAAATGTCATCATCCCTTTTGAAAGTAGTTTGAAATGTTCTGTATTTTCCTCCTTAGGACACAATTCAGACTGCAGCAAATGGCTGTTGTAAAATTTGTGAGTATGACATTTCTTTACTTTTAGGTAGAGGGTGCTTAAATGGAAAAAGCTAATTGCGTGTCTCTTTTGAAAAGGTGTGGAGAAGGAGAAGGCCTGCAAGACACTGTCCATGAAAACCCACGTTATGCACAAGGGCTGTCAGTCTTACCAGGAGGTAGAAATGCCATATTGTGAAGGATCCTGCAACACTTTCACCAAGTAAGGATGATATTACTAATGTTTCTCAGTTCTCTAGAAAGTAACAAACCTATCCAAATTTGAAAAAATTTAATTGTTTAGGAATAGTTTGTGCATATTTTGAGTTTATTAATCAATTGCCTCTGCTTTCTTCAGGTACTCTGAAGCAGCAGCGACTATGCTGCATTCTTGCACCTGCTGTAAGGAGACACGCTCCAGCAGTCGCACTGTTAACTTACATTGCCTGAATGGAGATGTGGTTCCCTACACATACATCCATGTGGAGGAGTGCGGCTGTACCCACACAGACTGCACCAGAGCTGCTGGACAACCTGCTCGCAGGAGGCGATCACCACATTAATAGATGTGGGATGTAAAAGTTTCTTCCCATATTGTCTTAACAATCATTACATCTCTTACAAAATAATTACCATTGAAGAAAAAGTATTTATCAATTGATCAAATAAAGAAAATGCAACTCTGTTTATGTCTCATCTCTTCTACTTTCTTGTTTGTGCCAATCCAACTTTTATTGTTTTCTTATTGTTTTAATTTGTAATCATGATTATCAATTTCTAAAAACAACAATTTGTTAAGAACTACATTTATTATTAATTTCACAGAGACCCAAAAGATAGATGCTTATGTGGTCCTTTTACATTGAAAATACTATAATTTTGTATTAAATAAAACATGGTTGGCAAACTGAACAATATAACTGAATACAGCAGGTTCAAGCATCTTGATTTGGAGGAGCAGATAGGGTGAATACAGGTAGAGAGTGAGACAGGTGAAGCTTTTATTTAAGCCGAGTTGTTCTGAACTGAAGATCCAGCCCGCACAGCATGCGTCACCATGAGAGTGCTGTCCAAGGTGCTGAAATGGAGAGGGGTGGGCTATCCTCTCAACAATAATATCAGCCCACTGTCTCTGTGTATGTTTGTTGCATCTGCATTAATCTTACATAGTTTGTTAATGTGAATGTAGATAAACAACCCATAATTCAGTCAGATGTCAAGGAATTGACCTTTAATAGCAAATGGTTATACAGTTATATATGGCCATTTTTCATTAAACTTTTGTTTTCTATTAACTAAAGACTTCATTCACTTGGTTATAATCGAGCATTTTCTTAATTATTCCTTAATAGTTCCTTTGAAGATTAAAAACGGATGTGAAACTTGTTAGGGAACTGCAGGATTTCTGTTATATTACATATTTCTTATTCAACTAAATTTCAGGATCATTTGCATTAACCACATGATCCAGATGTGTGCTGGTGTTTACATACAGTGTGTGCAACATGTAGATCTCAGTCCATAGGTAGTTGAGCCCAGGTATCTGGAGCGCAAGGCTGTTTCTTGTGTCAGCTGATAAAAGGTGAGAAATATCTGTCGGCTGAAACGTAAGATACAGTGAGATTACAGCACCTTCATTCAATGTGTGCAACATCTTTATTGTTTTTTTCTCTAACAGCTTGCGCTCTCAAGGAAAATGCCTTTTGACCAAAAAATGACACCAAAACACAGGGTGTTTACTTTGTATCAGACAGCTGTGAGGAGGCCAACATCACGATGACGTGAGTTTGTTTGTTTAGTCTATATCAGCTTAGTTTGAGTTTAATCAGTCTGACTCACTTATGACACCTTACCTGACAATGTGATTTCTGTGGCCTGAACCCTTTTGGTCTGAAGAATGATGACATTTTTTTTTTACGTCTGAGAACTGATGCTGAAGTCTAAGGATGTCCTAAATGTAATTTGTACTCTGTACTGTACAAATCAAATAAGCTTTCTTGGCATGAATGTTAATGTCATAGCTCAAGTACATATTAAATTAGTACATTTTAAAAGGAGACAAAAATATATATATCACAAGACACCAAATAATGTAAACAGTATAATCCATTACAATGTACAGTATATACACTTGGTATATGGTAAATATCTAGTGGTACTGCTGAATATAAAGTATACAGATACAGAGAAAAATATTCCAGTTATCAATAATACATTCCATAAAACATTTTATCCCCCTCCATACATTATTACAGACCTAAGACTTTCATATTTTGTCTTGGGCATCCTCTGCTGGGTCTACATAAGCAACACAAATCACCACCAAAGCTTCCAGTCAAGCTATTCATCTAATACATCACGTTTAATGCAGATAAACTTATCACAAACATTGTGTAAATCTTTCAGTAAGGCAGCCAAACAACTAATTGAATACAGATTAACAATGCACACATTGTGCAAATGTATACATCTATTCATACCTCCTTGCACTGAGAAGGAGCCAAACACTCCAAACTGTAAATTAACCAGGCCCTGCACACACTAACTATTGTTGACCCCCTCCCACAGAAATTAGTCCACAATAATGATGTTTAAGCACAGCACTCTGTTATGTGTAGTAGGCATACAAATGTGGAGGTTATTTTAACACTCCACCTGATGGCATGATTATATAGCCTATTATATAGACTCTCATGCCAACACGTTTAGCTCTATACAAGCATGTAATGATGTTTGCTGAAGTCTGTTTACTCGTTTTATCTGGGTTCTTGGAAACGAAAGCAGAATATAAAGTTATTTTGCTATTCAAATGTACATCATTAACTCAAATACTTACTCACATGGGAGCTCCTCCATTGGCAAACATGGTTTTGGACCACTCCCACAGGTGGACAGCTGCATGTTTTAGAAAGGCCTATTTTTCCATGATAGCATGCATTGTGTTGATTGAGGGAGGACAGTCGATTCACCAAATTACCCATAACTGGTTTTTATTACAGGCAGCACTGTTCAAGATGTTGTAATTCATGTTGACATAGTACTATTTAACTTTCAACACTTGTTATCGCTCTACAAACAAACTGAAATGACTGTCACTGAGATGGTATTAACAAGGTAATGTCACAGGCAGCCTGACATGATTATTTGACCACAGACCAAATCAGTACAAAAAGAGGACAACTTATTTTCTGAGGACATTCTCTATAAAATCTGATGATAAAATGTATGTTTTATCTCTGTTCCTACCATCACTGTTATTTCTTCTTTTGCATCGCAAAGAACTCATTCGTAACTCGTTTCAAACTCACTCATTCACATTTGGTGCAGATTCTCCAAAAGGTAGAGTAAACCATATGAACATTTCTTTTACAGCGTGTATCCTTCTGTAACAACACTATTGTTTTGTTGTGTTTTTTTCTTTTCCTTTCTTTGTACAGTAGTAGTAACCCATTTAGGTTTTCAGAAAGACCCTCTACACACACACAGACACACACACACAAATACACATGTATTTGAAAATGCAAATCCAACCCTCCCCTCCCAGTTTACCTGGTATTATTAGGTTCCAGCTCAATTTTACTTTGTTAACAGCTGAGTTAAGGCTTTCTGTTGGCATGAAACTATGCAAAGACAGCACTACACGAGCTGTTACAAGACACAAAAACAGTGTCTCCTTTGATGTGCTTTGAGAGAAGGTTTTGTTAACAAAACTAACAATTACTAATTACTGTACATGACCATATAAGACAGTATGGCAGTGATACTCAACTTATGGCCTGTGGGCCAATCCACCAGGTGGCCTGCAGACCATTTTCTAATTCACAATGAAAATAAATTAATTCATGCTGGGAATTTTTGTTTATACCAATTAGTAAATGTTCAGTGATGTCCTTTGGCTGTTAAAGCTGCATATTAGCTGATCAACGACACTTGATTTCTTAAGACGTTCACATACACCTGACCTGTGTGGGGTACATAGGAGAAGTCTGCCTTCAAGGCTGTCTGCCTGGCAGAAACTCCTGAGGGCAGCACAGGGCTGCTGTGACTGGATTTGCCTTTTGGCAAAGATGAGTGAGGACAGATAACATCAAAAGGTTGTCAATGACAACAGGCAATTCAATTAAAAATGGACAAATGAATTTGCCTTTATTGTTTAATTTGCCAAAGGACAAGTGCTGTATGTAAGGTTGCTAATATCAGGCGCCATCAAGAGTCAAAACATGCTAACTTCAGTGTCTGGTAGCACCACAAGATATCTGATAAATATTATTGTTTGTCAGTTAACTGGCCCCTAGCCTTCTGTCATTTTGCAAAAGTGTTGCAAAAGAATTTTTGAGCCACATCCCTCCAAAGGCCTGTGATCTGGCTGTAGTGCATACAGGGTGTCACATTGTGTCTCTGTCTCTCCATTCAGCCACATTCACACTTCCTCAAACCTGTTCATTGCCCATTTCTATCTTTCCACCAAATGCCCATTGACTTTTCCACCTGCCCTAACCATATTACTGATTCTGACTCCAGCCACTCCCTCCTGCTCTGCAATAACCCCTTTCTCTCCCAGTCACCTGACCTTCCCCGCCCACCTGCTCACCTGCTCACCTGCTCCTACTTTCCCTCATCAGCCGTGCAGTTGCCTGGCCTTTCCTGCCCACTCACTCACCTGCTTCCCATTTTGCATATTTTCCACACTACCACATTTAGCACTTTAAGATGTTTGATGGTGATGTATACCAGTTCCCTGGTATGTGTGAATACAACCTGGCTGCCACAAGGCAGGAGTTCTCAGTGCACATGAAGAGGAAAGAGAATGACGGAAACCTTACAGTCAGTCATGTGGTGGTCACCATCAATGACTTTCATTTCACCTCACCAAGAGCCTATGACCTTCCCGAAAGTAAAAACCTATACTGAATGTAGAATTCTTCTCATCCTCTCTTTCCCAGTTTCAGAATGCCATACAAGAAGGCAGGGGTACAAGTAGAAACAAAAAAAGCTGCAAACTCCAATCCAAAGCTGGCATCGTTGGCATCATCATGTAGAATGGTGATGATGCAGTCATGGTAAAGGTTTTTATTTGCTGTACTGCTGGCTCTTACAAAGAATCAAGATATTACATATAAACAGGTTGCTTTTTTAGGTTACAAACATTAGAATACTATTGCTTGATTGGTTTGGGGTGCTCACTGCAAAATTCTATTTTAAAAAATTTCAAAAGCAATTTGAACAACTTTCTACTCAAGACTACCTTATGAGAACTGAGGGGGGTATTTCAAAACCTGGACAAATTAAACCAAATATGTCTGCATCAGAAAGAAACACATACTGATAGAGTAAATACAGATGGCACTGATCACACTGAGCAGTGCTGATTAGTGCTGTTCACACGTACACGTTTCTTACTACATTGTTTCCTGTGATATTACCTGTTATATGCACTTTGTCTTGTTTATGTCACATGGGTTTATGTCAGGAAGTGTGTTCGATTTTCATGAGAGGGTGCATTGGTCAATCTGAATGTCAGTGTAAGCAAGACAAAATCTATAACCCTGGTGAGGTTTAGCGACAGGTCGGAAAACATTGGTATGTCATATGTTTAATAATGTAAACAGAATATTTCATCTGTTCACCATAATCATTTGTAAACTCAAACTGTTACTGTTACTACACCCTAGCCAAGGTGTCAAGCAAGGTGAATGAGTAATTGCTTTCTTCTATTAAATGTTAAAAATATATAATCTACTGATGAAAAAAAATGTATTTAATTCCACTCACATTGTGTATATTTCAGGATGATGCAAGTCCAATGTTTACCATCCTGTTTGACACTTGTCTTGCTGAACAATGACAGAAACAATGTGAGTTCAAGCCTGTCAGTTAAGAAGACTTGTCAGTATAAATGTATACTGATATCTGCAACACTCTGATTCTGTTTTTACTCAGGTATTAATGTTCACGTCTGATGGTACAGTAAAACAGAATATGCAGACCATCAGTTTGCCTTACCACTTAGGTGGGTCAGACAATAAGAAACACTGAATTAAACATGTTATTTTCTTCTTTCATTTATGCTATGACATCAGAAAATGATCTGACTGTTTTTGTATTTCTCTTTATTCAAAGGTGACATCAACATTTTTCACGCTTTGTCCTTTCACATCTTGCTCCAGACCAGTTTTGGGTTGCAAATATAGATCCAGCATGTGCCTGTCATGCAAGTCTATGTCAGGCTGGAACAGAGCTACAGAGCAAAGACACGTGGTCTTAACATGAAGCATTAGCATCATTAAAACGTATGTCAGAAGATAATATGTATACTGTACATTCAATTATTACGTACTTTAGGTGTTAAATGATACAGTCTATTTGATAAGGATGATAACAGTAGTTGCAATGTTTGGTTTTTGTGTTGTCTGTTTGGAAAGTAATTTTGCCACACAACCATAACACAACTGTAATAGATGAAAACATGTTTAACTGGAAAAAAACATGCTCAAAACTACAATAAAATCAGTAGTCTTGATGTCATGCGCATTTTACAATGAAAGAGCCTCAATACTTGTTGGCCAAGTAGCACCGAACACACGTGACATGATACGTGATAATATTTGGTTTCTTCAGGTTTATGTGGGAGCTAACACATGGTCCTGTCTGATGACATGAAGACTCCTCAGGGGATTGGGTAGGGAACAGCTGCAACTTTTAGTAACTCCTGGAACGCTAACCTCATGTGCCGAGATAGAGAGGAAAGACCCCTATTCCCTCATTGTGGAAAATGGTAAACAGCATTGGGTGCTTCTGCTGTTTATCTGATGCTTTTTTGTTTGTCAAGTGTATTTCTTTGACTGCTATTCTCTGCTTGAAACTTTACATTCTGCAAGTATGTTATATTTACACACATTAAACAGAGCAACACATTTGAACACATTAGAAATGTAATAATTATTGTTCATCCACTCTCAGAGAATTACGGCAAACACTGCTACAATACCTTTGCACAGTGCTTACAGTATGCAAAGTGGTGCTTTGAGCGAAGTGCTAACTTGATGTTTAGCAGGTATAATTTAGTTTACCGTGTTCACCATAGTTTAGCATGCTAAAGGGAAAGTCAGGAGAACACCAAAGTCATTAGGATTGATTGTTTGGGAACCATAAATGTTTGTGCCAATCCATCTTGTATATGTTGAGATATTTCACTGAATAGGTGAAAACTTTGACTTGCTGGCAGCACTAGAAAAAAAGTCAGGGGATCACAAATGTCAGTAGGATTCGTCCTCTGGGGACCATGGTTGTCTGTACAAAAATTAATGGCAATCCATCCAGTAGTAGTCAGTCTGAACCAAAGTGGTGGCCCACCAAGCGACCAACAGATTGACATTGTCATCACTAGAGCCATGGCTCTTGCATGGCTAAAAATCATAATGGAAAGCCAGTCTAAAAAATTACAATGACATTGTTTTCACCCACCCCACTTTTGTCACCATCTCAGTTTCTAAGAGGCAAGTACCTTAATCTTAAAGCACAACAGATGGTTTCGTCCGATCTTGTGTATTAGTAAATGTTAAGGCTCTGTGTGTATGAACAATGCTTCTGGGAAAAGGAACATGCTAGATTGTTTGTGTTTCATAGGTCAGTAAGTCTTCGACAAATGTTTGGTAAGTGTATGGTCCAGTGATTTATGGATTTACTTTTAAGATTACACGTCAATGCATTTACTCATATGCTTAGTAGATGTGGAGGCACAACCCACAGTTTAAAATGCTCTGGTTCAGTGAGAAAAGTACACAATTCTTGTTTATGTAGCCATACAAACTCATCTTTCTCTCATAAAAACCAGGACATGAAAACATCGGTTCCCTAATAAAAGCATAGCGTGCAATGATTCATCAACTGCAACTGTATGGCAGTTCAATTTAAAAGATTTCTCTTACTTATAGGATAAATGTGTTGTAATGTTTACCAAAGATTAACATAAAAAAAAGTGTGGAGACAGAGTGAATGATAGGATGCTTCATGACATAGAATGTTGTTATAAGCAGCCTCTTCATGGGTGTGATCTTACTGGAGACAATAACCACAATGGTTGACACCCTAAATGTATCTTATACCCCTCCTAAACTGCAAACACCCAATGAGCTATATTACATGACATTGGTAGAGTGGAACCAGTTGGCTTTCCCATTCCTCTCAGGAGAGGAAATACTTTTTGATCATGAGAACAGCTGGGATGTCACTTGAATGGGTAATGCCATGGCTCACCCTCTTCCTTGGACTGTCTGCAGAGACCTCTGGTATGTACATTGCATATATCAAGTCTAACCTTATTGTCCTGCACTGTCTATCAAGTATAAATGAGTTTACTGGATAAAACAAATGTAAAGAGTCTGCTTTTGTCTGAAATTTTTGATAATGTGCAGTGACTGTATACATGTCTTTCTCTTTTTTTAAGTAATGGTTCAGACGGTGACCAAAATGCCAGTAATTACAGGTGATTTGTTTTTGTTTTTTTCAAAGATGACATAATAAACCAAAAATCACGTACAATTCGAACAACAGTGTAATACATGTTTTTTTTCTCCACAAACTAGAAGTGAGCCCCTCTCACAATGACCAGTTCTGCAGTACATGGGGAAACTACCATTTCAAAACTTTCGATGGCGATTTCTTCCAGCTTCCCTTCACTTGCAACTACATGCTTGTGTCCCATTGTAAGAGCAACTATGAGACTTTCAATATTCAGCTCCAACGGGAGGAGATAAATGGGGTCTCCGTCATTAAGAAGGTCACCTTGAAACTGGATGGGGTCATTGTGGAGTTGGCCAACACTTCCATCACAGTCAACGATAAGCTGTGAGTCTGTTTTGATAACCTTTCATTACCATCTGATGGACCCGTATACAGTGGTGGTTACTCTCTTATTATCTTATTGGGATGATTTTTTTTTGTTCCCTCTAGTGTCACTATACCATTCAGCCAGGTTGGCATTTCAATTGGAAGAATTGTCTCCTATGTCAAAATCAAGGCAAAGCTGGGTTTGGTCATCATGTGGAATGAAGAAGATTCCCTCTGGGTATGTGTATTCATTGTGCTCTGTCATCATACCAGATTGCACTTACATATAAATAATATCTGATATTGATTTTTGTTATTATTTTGAAATATTACAGATGAGCACAGACACTGAGCTGAAAATATACACTATTTAGTTTTACTGCTATTCGAGAGATTAGAGAATTGACTCAGGTAACATAAAGATTAATCCATTTTAAATCAAAGTGAAGAAATTGTGAGGGTTCAGTGTCTTGATTGACACTTGAAAAGACAATATTCAGTATTGAAAGGCTACAGAAAAAGTTCAGCTTTGAGGCTTCTTTTAAAACAAGTGAGAGCTTGAGCACATCTCATGTCCTGGAGCACAAAAACTAGGACCATAAATTTAAGCACGACAGTTCATTCTTTGAAGCAGTAGCTGTCAAAACAATCTCCACTTAAGGCCAACTTGCTCTTGATTGAATCCCACGGTCTTCATCAGCAGTTGCTGTTTGCTAAATTATCATGTGGATGTTCAAACTTTTCATTCTCGTCTGATATGGTTGAAAAAGAAAGGAAACTTCATCGGTCTACTATGCAAAAATGGTGCCAGTAGTTAAGAGATTTCTTCTTCTTTTCTGCACTTTATTCAAGTCTAATTTTCAACTGGTTTTAAGGTTGAGCTGGATGCAAAATACAAGAATCAGACTTGTGGCCTGTGTGGTGACTTCAATGGGGTCCAGATTTATGATGAGTTCATCAAGTCAGGTAAATACTAAATAATAAAGCTTAAAACTAACTGCACAAAATCAGTCTTCACATTAGCTAAAACCTCTTGTTCCTCAGAAACAGGGTATTCTGTAACTCCTAAAGAATATGGGAATCTCTGGAAAGTCGATGGTCCTACTGAAAACTGTGAAGAAATCTCTACAACCACACAGACCTGTGAAAATCAGGTATGTGAAAATGGATTTGCTTCAAATAACTTGATATGTAACATTTAGGTAGAATTTCAATACATGATATACTTTGACCCACAGAAAGACCTCTGTGAGAACCTGCTGTCAGGACCTGCATTCCTCAGCTGTCAAGACCTTATTAATACTGACTCCTTCATCGAAGCCTGTGTGAAGGACCTGTGCTCCTGTAACAACAACAGTACTTCATGCTTGTGTTCAACCTTATCAGAGTACTCCCGTCAGTGCGCTCATGCAGGCGGGAAACCACAGCAATGGAAGACCGCAGAACTGTGCGGTAAGAATAGCAATCAAAACATTTACATGTTTGAGATTTGATGTTTTCACTGTATTTATATCAGAATCACTGTCACTGTTTTGATATTGTTTGTGTTGAATAGCAAAAACATGCCCTTTCAACATGGAGTATAAGGAATGCGGTAGTCCCTGTGCAAACACCTGCAACAATCCCCATAGAAGCCACGTGTGTGATGATCACTGCGTAGATGGCTGCTTCTGTCCACCTGGTAAGTTTCCTGATTTTAAAACCAGCACAGATCATGTTTGTACAGAGTGCAGCAGACGTCAGATTTTGGGGGGTTTTTGTTGGTTTTTTTCGTTCACACAAATTAGTAATTTATGTTCTCCAGTTATTTGATTTATGCTGTTGAATGCTGTTGTCCTTTTAACGCCCTTCTGCGTACAGTTGTGATGCTACATTGGACGTTGCTTTGGCGGCTATCAGTTAGGTGCACGTGTACAACTGTGTAGCATAATGTATTGAAAATTAACAGTGAAAGTTGTCAGGCCACGGACGATGAGGTGCTTGGATTTAATGCAGTTTTGTTCATGATTTTGGATGGAGATACGCGGATATACTCAAACTTTTGCCTGGTAAACAATGTTGTTGTTGTTGACCAGTGGTTGAATTTAACTAAGTACATTTTCCCATGACACCTATTGGGCTCTGCTCACTTGGGACACACTGGTGGTAAAATAAGTGGTAAAAAATATTTTGTACCACACATGTACGGCTCTTCAGGGTTTGCATTGTGTAGGGCAATTTACTGTTGGCCCAAAACTAATCATGTCATTGTGTTTCTCCCAAGGGACTGTCTTTGACGACGTTTCACGAAGTGGGTGTGTTGCTGTTGACCAGTGCTCCTGCTTACACAATGGCAAGCCATACAAACCAGGGGAATCATACTCAGGACCATGTAAAAGCTGGTAATTACTTCACTATCTTCAATATCATGTTTACATTTACAACAGGTGTATTTAAGGTGGTCTTGTCCAGATGAACTGACTGAACTCTGTTGACAGTACCTGCACCCAGGGTCAGTGGAGCTGTAAGGATATGGACTGTCCAGGTATCTGCTCCATACTGGGTGGCTCTCACATCTCCACCTATGATGATAAAACATATACTTTCCATGGAGACTGCTCTTATGTTCTCTCCAAGGTGAGGCAATCAAACTTAAATTAATTTATCCTTTGATTCAAACGAAATTACAATACTTATAAGCAAACAGTAAATAAGCAAACAGTTTGTAATTAAATTCATTTTTATCTTCTTGACTTTAGGAAACTAATGGGACTTTCACTGTCCTTGGTGACCTGGTCCAATGTGAAAAATCAGATAAATCAACTTGCCTGACTGCAGTCACTCTAGTACTGGCTAACCAAATGGTAAAATTACAGTATATTATGGTTCTCTTCTAATAAAGTGAAAAGTTATGTATAGGATTTTCTCCGTTTCACATCTGTTGGAAAGGTTGAGATTTACTCTGAAGCTTCATATATTATATATACATATATATTGTCATTTTTTCCCTCTGCAGATGATTGTAGTTGACGCCAACGGTCAGGTTGTGTATAACAAACAAATCTCTCAACTGCCTCTTTTCATGGGTGAGTGGTCGGTTCTTTTTGGTGTTCATTCTCCTCTAAAAATAATAAGATATTATTGAGTTTGCTCAAATTAAAAGTCTCTTTATTCAATGTGAAAATGTTTTTCCCCCCGCAGATGACATCACAGTCTTCAGCCCATCGACATTCTTCATTATAATCGACACTATCTATGGGCTTCATCTTGAGATTCAGCTCACACCCATTATGCAGCTCTACATCAAAGCCAGTGTTTCCAATAAAGGAAGACTCAACGGTGTGTTTTACTTATTGAACACTTTTGATTATAGTGTACAATATCCACCTTTTGCAGTGAGTATTTTGTTAAGTATTAAGTCAAAGTCATTATCTTCACCCAGGCCTTTGTGGAGATTTTAATGATGTGGAAGCTGATGACTTCAGAACCACAAATGGATTAATTGACGGAACGGCTGGGACATTTGCCAATACATGGAAGACCAAAACAAGCTGCCCTGATGTGACAAGCATACTTAGGGACCCCTGTATTTTGAGCGTAGACAACGGTAGGTCACAGACCTCATGCTCCATATTCTAATATCATTCTTCACAACCCTCTACCAGTTAACATGTTTATTTGTTTTTGTAGAGAAATATGCCAAACACTGGTGTGCCTTGCTGTCAGAGCCAAAAGGGATTTTCTCTCGGTGTCATTCTGAAATAAACCCAGAAGAATATCAAGCTGTAAGCAGTGATTTCTTTTTGCATGCAGTCTAATGTACAGTATGTGTGTGTGTGTGTTTATGTATTTGTGTTATTTTACTTATTTAACAACTGCATATTTGAAGTATTCATTTAGCTTGTTGCTGCTTCTCTCCACAGTCTTGCATTTATGACACCTGTGCCTGTGAAAACACTGAGGAGTGCTTGTGTGCTGCCTTATACTCCTATGTCCACGCATGTGCTGCTGAAGGTGTCTTACTGAATGGATGGAGGAACGCCACATGCCGTAAGTTAAATCCAAATTATCAAATATTAAATAAATGTAGTCCATATTTATTTATGTTACTTAAACACTAAGTGAACATGTTTCCTTTTTAAAGAGAAATACACAACTGGCTGCCCTTCTACTTTTGTGTATGGATACCAAATGACAAGCTGTGGTCGCACCTGTCGCTCTCTTAGTCAGTCAGACTCAACATGTGAGGTTGAATTTACACCGCTCGATGGCTGCGGCTGTGATGAAGGAACTTACCTAAATGAGAAGAGAGAGTGTGTGACAGCCTCACAATGCCCCTGTTATGTGGGAGACACGGTGGTAAGCCCCTGGAACAACATCAGGGTCCATGGACAAATTTGGTGAGGATTTTAATATATTTTATGTCAAATAAAATTTTTTGGGGGCATTTTATGATTTTATTAGTCAGTTGACGGTAGAGAGGTCACAGGAAGTGAGAGGAGAAAGAGATGGGGAATGACGAAATTATAAAAAACAGGGCTCCCCGTGAGCATTTATTTTTAAGTGAACAAAAGATTTTCCTAGATAAGTGGTTCCCAAGTTGTGGGTCACACTCCCCAGAGCGAATTGTGGGTCAACCTTGTCAACCTGTAAAGTGTAGTGTATAAACGCCACAGTGTTTTATTTTTAAGTACTGTTTCCCACTGCAGAGTAAGTAGCAGTGTTAAGGCATGCAGCATTACAAAACAAGTAGCCTACCAATGCTAATTGCAGAGATGGAAGCTAGCGCGCTCCACAACTTAGCTTCTTAACATAGGTATGACAAGGAATATATTAAATTTGGTTTTACTGAAAGTGAAATTTACAAACAAAAAAACCTCAGTATGTTTTATGCAGTGAAGAAATACCCTTACTAGCCTTGCTTCAAGTCTAGATTTTAACTTTTCTTCTCTTTATTCTTGCAAATGCTTTATTGTTCTTTTCTTATTAGGCCTATTGACACATTATGCTGTATCAATATGTTTGTTTTTATTTTCATTTTGTTCACAGTTTTTGGTGAGTTAGAATCACTAACCTGATTATCTGTTTGTATGTGTGATAGACCAGTGACCACTCAGGTGTTCACTGCTCCATTGAGAGAATGGACTGATGGACACAAAACTGAATTGCTGTCAAGTTAGCCAATGTGTGTAGACAATGACTTAATGACGAAGGAGAATTGCAGATCCTAAAGCCTAGACCACTTGGGTACCACTGTCCTAGATTGTTTTTGCTTTAGCAAGAAATTGAGCAAAAACTAACAAGAATTAACAAGAAAATGCATTCCTCTTCTTCCTGTCTCTTCTCTTTCTGTCCTACTTACCTGTCTTTTTATACATTTCAGCTCCTGCCAGGATGGAAAACTAAGATGTACAGGAGCCCAGATAAGTGAAAGTATGTACTCAGCTTGTAATAGTATTCCTTCTATGGCAAAGCACAGTATGAGCAACACCAAGCGTACAGCGGTGTCTTTGTAACACACTATCATTGTCATCAGCATGCAGCAATCCAATGGTTTTCTTCAACTGCTCAAGCGAAAAGTCAGGTGTCACGGGATCCGAGTGCCAAAAAAGCTGCCAGACACTGGACACAGAATGTGTAAGACTGAGATTCTGGTTCACGACTGTTGTTGAATATGCTACACATGTATACTGTAGCAGCAGCATGACATGTTAAATACATTTCTGTTACGCTGTATAGGTCAGTACACAGTGTATGTCAGGCTGTATATGTCCTGGTGGCCTGCTGTCAGATGGTAATGGAGGCTGTATTGAGGAGGAGCACTGTCCCTGCACATATAATGGAGAATCCTATAATTCTGGACAGACTGTCACTGTGAACTGCAATACCTGGTGAGGCCTTTAATCCTTTCCCCACTAATGTAGTGCTTTGTCAGTCCACTGTTTTTAAATTTGAGATATATAACTTGATATTACTTCATCTATTTAAATCATAGCACTTGCAAAAGCAGAAAATGGGAATGCACAGATCATGAGTGTGATGGAACCTGTACCATATATGGAGAAGGACATTACATCACTTTTGATGAAAAGATATTCTCCTTTAATGGGGACTGTGGCTACGTATTTACTCAGGTATAGTACAAACTTATGTTTAGTCTTTGTGATTTGTCAAAAGTCGTCTTGTGATACTGACACCATTATCTTGCAGGATTACTGTGACGATATGAATGGCACCTTCAGAGTCCTGACTGAGAGCATCCCATGTGGAACAACTGAAAGCATGTGCTCCACTGCTATCAAGTTCTACTTAGGGGTATATAACACTATTATATGCGTTTAAAATAATTTTTTAAATGCTAAAATTCACTTTGCAGGATTACAAATGAGCATGTTTCTTTTCTTTCAGAACAATGAAATTGTACTTTCAGAGGAAAATATCAAAGTTATCAAACTAAGTAAAGGAGAGGACATACCCTATCAGGTTCACACTATGGGTATATATGTTGTCATTGAGGCAAAGAATGGTATTGTTCTCATTTGGAATAAGAAGACAACACTCATGATCAAACTCAGCTCCACATTCAAGGTGGGTGAGCAGATATACAGGTATTCAGGTAAATGTTAATAAAGTTGCCATTTTACAAATTAACAAGATCTAATTTTATTCCAGGGAAAAGTCTGTGGTCTCTGTGGAAATTATGATGGGAATATCAAGAACGATTTCACCACCAGAAGCAAAGCAGTTGTGGTTGAAGCCCTTGAGTTTGGAAACAGCTGGAAAGTGTCACCTACCTGCGCTAATGCAAACACACTAAACAATCCCTGCAGTCTGTACTCACACAGGCAGGCATGGGCATTAAAACACTGCAGCGTTATCAAGAGTGAAGTATTTGCTGGTTGCCATTCAAAGGTAAGAAAACTGCCAAGTAATGTCACTTGGCATGTAATCGCAAACAAAGTTATTGTAATCAGTTAACTGTCTACACAATAACTTTCTGCACAATTAGTTAGCAGAATATAATAGAGCCTCTACAGTACTTGCATATACAATGGTTTCTTTCAAAAAGGTGGATCCAAAAACCTACCATGATGCCTGCGTGAGAGACACATGTGCCTGCAATACAGGAGGAGATTGTGAGTGTTTCTGCTCAGCTGTAGCAGCCTACGCAGCAGCCTGTAACGAGGCCGGAGTCTGTGTGAAATGGAGAACTCCCACAATCTGCCGTGAGTGTTTTATTTGTGTTTCTGTGAGGAGAAAAATACAATGTATGGTCAAAATCATCATTTGTCATCATCACCTTTGTTACAGTCTACGTATCTGTCCGTTTCCTGTTTTATTTTGAAGTCTTGTCTCTTGTTTCCCATGTGTTCCTGCCATTGTGTCTTTGTGTCTGATTGTCTTTACCAGTTCCCCATTTCACACCTGCTCCTGATTCCCTTGTTAGTCTCGTCCCTATTTATACCGGTCCCTGTCTTTTGTTCCCTGTGGGTTCATTGTGTGTGCTGTGTCCTGTTTGGATGTGCCAGTGTCTATGTACCTGTCTGTTTACCTGCCTGTTACCTGCGTATGTACCTGCCTGTTACCTGTGTGTCAACCTGCTTGTCAACCTGCTTGTCAACCTGCCTGTCTACCCGTCTGGTAACCTGCCTGTTCACCTGCCCTCCGGAACCTGCCAAAATAATTAATAAACCTTTGAAACTCCTGTCCGCCTCCGCATCCTGTTTGCGCTTGGGTCCTCTCCCTCCTCCCCTCGTAACAGCCTTTGTCATTTTGATTATAACATTTACAAATAAAGTGTAATTTTATTATGAAGATTTTATACACGATAATCTCATTTTAATCATGTAATCTTTTCTTGTATCTTGTAAATTTTCCTTTCCTTTGTTTCATTAGCTCTATTTTGTGATTATTACAACCCTGATGGCGAGTGTGAATGGCACTATGAGGCTTGTGGAAAACCATGCATGAAGACATGCAGGAATCCCTCAGGAGTGTGCTACAATCGAATTCCAGCATTAGAAGGTACAAATTACACGAAAGTCGTAGTGTATGTATTTTTAAGTTTATTATTATTTAAGGAGAGATTGACCATCCATGGTCTTTTTTAGTAAAGCCCATTGGTTAAGCACAATTGTGCTCACTGTGGTGTTAATGACCTTTCATTTAATGTCACCACTCAGAAATTATCACATGGTTTAGGCTAGATTTCCTGTCTATCTATTCTGTGCTAGTTTGGCAATTTACAGTAACATTTAACTTTTTAAGGCTGCTATCCAAGTTGCCCACCTGAACGACCTTATCTGGAGGAAGCTACCATGAAGTGTGTGTCAAAGAAGGATTGTGGCTGCTATGATAACGAAGGGAAGCATTATAAAGACGGGGAGCTCATGCCTCCAAAGGAAAACTGTTACAACTGGTAGGACACTTTCCATCTTATTAATGCTGCAATTAGTGCAAAAGTTGATCCTTTATATTGTTTTTACAAAAGCTGATATAATGAAATGGTGTATACTAATATCATACAATCATGTGGTTTAGCTCGATTATAAAGTGAAACTATTTTATTGCAGTATTAGCAATCCTTATACAGAATATATATGTTAAATTAATTTAGGTAATTGTGAAAATAATTACAAATGAAACATTAACATAAGACATTAAGGGCTCTATTTTCGTGAACCCTGCCGCACTGTGCAGTGTGTTTGGGAACCCTGTGGAAAGTTTTCCTCAGAGGAAAGTGAAAGGAAGGAGTTGTCTGGGACCTGCAGCGCTTCACATATCAATGCATGACTCTATGACAAGTTGAATTCACGTTTCTGGACATGTTAAAGAGTCTACTGTCACCATGCTTTCCATGCATAACACTGCACAGATTTATTTGTCATCACAATCCATACAATAACCGTCTGCAGTTAAATAGCCTACCACAGTACTGCCATAACTACAATTCAAATGGAATTAAATATGCAGTCTAGTTTTTTACATATTGTATTTTTTATTTCTGAATTTATTTTTAAAGTTTGATTCCATTTGATTTTACTGTTTTACATGCAAAAATAATTGCTGACAATCTGGCAAAGAAATAAGTTGCTTAAACTTCATATTTTGACATAAACGTGATCCTGGTAATGACCCACAAATAAATTAGGATTTTAAAAATACTACTCTTGTCTCTGGGAACACCACTATAAGGTTAACCATGAACAATCATCACATTATGTTGGTCATCAGAGCCTTACATCTGGATTGGTCAGACTCTTAAAACGTTTCTATCTGGTCACCGAGAGTTGAAAACTTGGTACTTGGGTACTTGGGTAAACCTGACCATATTGCAACCAGAAAAATACCAGTCCTCTGGTGCAATGCCATGTTATGTGCCGTGTGCCAGCACCAAATCAGTACCCTATATGTTCATACATTGTGTATTGTAACTTTTCTTATTTCATTTACCTTTTAGTAATTGTTCTTCAACAAAGGAGGAGTGCAGCTATGATGTCCAAGGTGAATATGGTTATGACTATACATACAGATTAATTCAATTGAAGACAATAGTATGAATCTATTGAAACAATAAAGATTAATATAATTCTCATAATTTATTTTGCAGCTTGCAATTGTTCATATAAAGGAAATATATATAAGTATGGAGATAAAATCTATGAAACACATGATGGAGATGGAACCTGTATCGCTGCTGTTTGTGGAAAAAATGGAGATATTACAAGAAACATGGAGACATGCCCTACACCTACACCTACACCCATCTATACATCAACAACAGTCTTTACTTTTGACACAAGTGGTAAGGATGATACACTTTAAAAATACACTGCATAAGATTTTTTATCTGTGGTTTTTGACCCTTTTAAAGATAGTTTAATGATTCAGTCTTTTTTTTGAAAATATCAGAAAAACCAACCACAACAACCACAGAAAAGACCATTGCAACAACAATCACAACTACAGAAAAATCGACAGTGACAGAAAAATCAACCACAATCACAGAAGAACCCCCCACCACAACTACGACGATCACAGAAACATCCACTGCAATATCCACAGGAAAGCCCAGTACCCCAGCAACAACTGAAAAACCCATCACCACAACAGCCCCCGAATCCACAACAGTCACAGAAACACCCACCACTGTCACAACAACGGTAGAACACAGCACCCCAGAAATAACACCTACCATAAAAACTACTGAATTTCCAACCAAATCACCCACAACCACAGAAAAGCCCACTCTTGAAACTCCAACTGTAACACCTTCAACTCTTCAATCTTCAACTGGCAGTACAACTTTATGTTTCTGCAGGTACATGGATCAAATTTTCTCTCCCGGTAAGCAATGGGCAGTTGTTGTTCATATTATTATTATTATAACGTCTTGGTCATAGTTACACCTGTCCTTACAATGCAACCTGGCACATCTAATCACAATAGGCTGCCTAAACTGTAAGGTGTTTATGCTCTGAGTTCAAATCCTGTTTGCATTGAGATCTATTATCAGAATCCACATTCTGAGTTGGCCTGCATTTCTTTTGGATCTTGGACAGGACAGTACATGCCTTCCAAGGAAACAATTGGCTGTATTCTTTGTCTATGCAGTAGTGACTCCTATTGGTTGGTCATGGCACATGCACAGTAGTGGGATAAGTGACCAACTGGCAAGTTTGGTGACAACCACATCCCCACTGGTGCAGTGGCCAAAAAAATGTAGTAATTGGAGAAATATTTATCCAGGAACTATTTATGATATTGTAGAGTCAATTTAGATCTTATAACGGATCCTGACATAGACTTTACATAAAATATTTCAATTTAGAAAACACTATGATCAGACTTGTTTTCAGAAAGGTTGCATTATAACGTTATAACTGATTCATTATAACTGCAACAGTGTCTTTTGTCTTGTTTTTCTCACATCATTTGTCATTTTGATCTAACTGCCTTGATTTTATTCTCATATAGGTAGCTTCATGTACAATAAGACTGATGGAGCAGGCTGGTGTTTCACTGCATATTGCAATTTGACATGCAATGTTGAAAAGCTTGCTAGACCATGTCACTCTACTACTCCACCAACTCCTACCACCTCCACAACAAGCTCTAGCACTGAAACAAAAATGATAGTATCCACATTGGAGCCTTTCACAGACTGTTCATATCTCACTCCACCTAGAAAGGTATTTGAATTCAAATACATAAACAACATAACAAATAGCTCCATAAATAAGATAACTTACAGGTAAGTAATATAACATAACACATAACATACCTCATATGTCATTAAAGGACATCTTTCAAATAAACCCAAGTTTACAATTATTAAAGCATTTAAACCAATAAGTGATAATAACACCTTTGCATATACTGTATTTCAACTTAGCATTATATCTATGTAAAATTATTTTTCTTGTTTCCTGAATTACATACATTATAGATGTATATGTTGTGCCTGTGTGCACCTGGCAGGATCAGACATAATATTTTTTGTACTAGTAGTAGATTGCTAAAAGTACTACTTTGCCCTTTACAGAATGGTGAGTCCTGGAGTTCAAACAAATGCATCACAGAAAGATGTGACAAGGGAAAATTAATAACAGAACATGTGCCATGTGCACCAGTGACCATGCCTGTATGTGCAAATGGGCAGCCACCAGCTAAGGTTTATGATGAAGCAGGCTGCTGTTTCCACTACGACTGTAAATGTAAGTTCAAATGAAAGCAACATCTTAAAACTGCTATACATATAAGCAAAATACAATATATACAGTTTTTCTTTGATGTAACACTCAATGTAATCTCAATCTAATCTTTGCAGGTTTTTGCGGTGGCTGGGGAGATCCTCATTATCTGACATTTGATGGCCAGTATTACAGCTTCCAGAAAAACTGCACATATGTTCTGGTCAAAGAGATCATTCCTCGATACAATTTTAAGATTCATATCGACAATGAAAACTGTGATGCCTCTGGAACTGTGACCTGTGCTAAAGCCTTGATCGTGTATTACAAAAACTATGAAATTATTCTTACACAGAAGAGAACCCCAAAGACTGTAAACATGGTAAGTTTTGCCACAACAAACTGTCTAAACTGTAGTATTTACTATACTATATTTAAATGATATGCATTGATAATGATGAGGAAAAAACAATGTTGCAATTGTTTAGGTGTACGTCAACAACAAGGAGGTGAAACCAACTTACTCTAATAGTGACTTCATCATAACAAGTACAGCAATTGAGCTGCTTTTGAGAATCCCGGCAATTGAAGCAGTTGTGATGTTCAAAGGGCTTTTATTCAGCGTTGACTTGCCATTTTCCCTTTTCCACGACAACACAGAGGGACAGTGTGGTAAGCTGATAATCGATTTGCTGTTAGAATAAACATGTTGAGCAGCAAATGTGGCCGCATGTTACATTGATAGATGAACATGTTAATATTTTCTTTCATAAGGAATCTGTGACAATGTCAAGACGAATGACTGTAGATTACCAAATGGCCAGATTAATCCCTCATGCTCTGAGATGGGACAGTGGCGTGTGCTAGATAAGAATAAGCCATATTGTAATACGCTGCCTCCTCCACCATCACCATCAGCTCCATCACCACCACCAAAATCAACATCTATACAACCACCCTGCAAACCTGTTATTTGTGACATTTTGAACAGCAAGTAAGAATTTACAGAATAAACACGACCACAATATGTCAATTTATTCTGGGCTTTCACTCGGATTAACAGCCTATTTTCTTTTGATTTGTGCATTAAGGGTGTTTGAGAAATGCCACAAAGTAATCTCACAACAACCCTTTTATGAGGCCTGTAAATTTGATATTTGCCACACAAATTCCACCGTTGGTTGTTCCAGTCTGGAGACGTACGCCATAATGTGTGCTGGAGCGTCTGTCTGTGTAGACTGGAGGAGTGCTACAAACGGACAGTGTGGTAGGAGGGTTTTGTTTTAGTAGAAAGCAAAATGTTATTTTCAGATGTCCAGATTACCTTTTTTTAAAAAAAATTTAAATCTACTTTCTTTTATTGTAGCATATAAATGTCCAGGAAATAAAGTCTACAAGCCTTGTGGACCAACTGTTGTACGAACTTGCAATGCAAGGTAATTGCTCGGTTCTATTTAGCAATATCATAAGTTATGATGAACTAAATGCAAATATCAGCATGCTTACATGCTCACAGTGACACTGCTAACATGCTCATGTTAAGCATTAATGTGTACCATGATCACCATCTTAGTTTAGCATGTTAGCATGCTAACATATGCTAATTAGCACTAAACACAAATTTTGACTTGATGACGGCACTAGATGAAAAGGGAAGGGATCACCAAGGTCATTGCAATTGATCCAGAGGGGAACATAAATGTCTGTACCAAATGGCATTGCAATCCATCCAATAGTTGTTGAGACATTTCACTTAAAACCACATATTTCAACCTCATGGTGGCACTAGAGGGAAAGTCAGGGGATTACCAAAGTCATTGGGATTCATCCTCTGGGGACCATGAATGTTTGTACGAAATGTCATGGCAATCAATCAAATAGTTGTTGAGATATTTCAGCCTTGACCAAAGTGATGGATCAACACACCAACAGCATCTCATCTCTAGAGCCATGCTGCTAGCATGGCTTAAAAAAATCAATACTTGGTGTCTGCACTGCATTAAACATGGCATTTTATTTCTGAAATGATTATGTATGTTTTTCACCATATTTTGTCTTCATTTAGATACAATGAAAAGTATACACAACAATGCCAGGTAGACAATGGCAACAAAAGCCAAGCTTGTAATGGATTCATGGAGGGATGTTTCTGCCCAGAGGAGATGATTTTGTTCAGTTCAAGCTCAGACACCTGTGTCTCCTCCTGTAAGACCATTTTCTGTTGTGAATAACATTTTTTGTGAATGAATTAACGTACAGGTAAACTGATTGTTTTTATTGTTTAAGGTTGCACTGGACCTGATGGCCAACCTAAAAAGGTAAATGCTACAATACATGACTAATAATCATTATTCACAGTGTATCCGTTGCTGTTACGACATTAATTCTGTTCCCTCACTCAAACAGCTTGGTGAGAGGTGGCAGAGTGACTGTCAGCAGTGTACTTGTGATAAGGACACTATGAGTGTTCAGTGTGTGCCTCTCACATGTCCCACTCAAGAACCAAAAACCTGTACCAATGAAGGTGAGGTGTTGGTGAACCGCACAGTAGACTGCTGTAAGACACAGGAATGTGGTGAGTGATTTAAAGTGCTACACCTACATCTGCTGACATAATGTTTTAACAGAGACATGTATGATCTTTTTTCACAATTTTACACACATTTACAGGTCAGTTTACTCATCATTGGGAGTACTACTCAGCTTATGAAAACAGTTAATAATATAATATCTTCTTTCTTCTTCTGTATAATAGCTTTCTAAAGCCTGAGAAAATACACTCAGTTGCCAGTTTATTAGGTACACCTAGCTAAAACTAATGTAGTCTAATACAACTGTCCTGCAATACATCCTACCTTCATGAAGGTTATAATGTTCAGTTTTTGTTGAAAACTGCTGTTGAACTGTATTATACAGAGAGGAGTTTACCCCCAGTGATATAAATGGGGTGGACAAAATAATAGAAACTGTCAGTATAACACAATACAATTCAGCAGCACCCCAAACTGTTTTCACAGAAAAATGGTGTTCGTGTCACTTATTCTGCAATTAAAAGATATTTTGTGATAATTTAGAAGCCCATTTTTATTTTCTAAGTTATGTAACAAGTAATCGCCCATTTTCCACAAGTACCTATTATAATTCTAGTTACTGTATCTAACAATTTTTGGTAATCTTGGTTTCATTTTAAGTTATACTCACCAACCCTGGAAATGTCTTACTTTTCAACCAACAGAATGTGATAAGAGCCGCTGTTCGTTGCCGCCACAGTGCAATCTGGGATTTAAGTTGAACATCAGCATCTTAGATGACAGTTGCTGCCACTCTTACTCTTGTGGTAAGCTTTGCATATAGGTTTCAGTTATATTTACTTAGTTACTTAGTTATATACGCCTTTAATGTGATCATATTTCACTTTTTTTTTTTAAATCTAGAACCCATATCTGCCTGTGTGTTCAATGATACTGAGTACAAGGTAAGGAAGAATATACTGTATATATTTTGAATGTGCTTTATTTAGAGTATACTTGCTTGTTAAAGTTTTTACATGTATTTCACCCTGTTGTCAGACCAGAGTGACATTTGCTTTGCTTGACTTTATATGAAATTGGTTCAGACTTTAAATTTTTTTGTTCACAGCCCGGCGTCACTTTCTCCAAAAGCCCATGTGAAACATGCCGCTGTACTGAAACTCAGGATCCCATCAGCAAGTTGAACATCATTGAGTGTAATCTGATAGAGTGTACACCTTGTCTAGAGGTACTTATTGTAAATATTAAAAGTATTGCATTTTTTAATAATTTTAATTTTAAGCCAGTGAAGTTATATATTGTACAAAAATTGTATAAAAAATACAGCACATGCAAAATCTAGGGTCACTCACTCATATGCTTCACTTTCAGAAATCTGCAAGACGTGTACTGTTGATCTGTGTAACAGTTGCTGATGCATAGACTTTGTTTTTTTGTGCATATGAGGATGTCAATTTTGGGATTGCTGTCTTAAATGCAAGTGTCGACTCATGATACAATTGCTTAAAAAGCTACACGAAAATACAAAACAATGTTTTTTCACTTCCATATCTTATCTAGTATCTAGTCATGCAAATGTTTTGGTTTTATTTGCTCAGTTTTGAGACATCTGTCTCTGAGATTTCTTCCGCCATCCAAATACAATGAAGGTGAATGTCATTTTGTGTGTGGTGTTTCTACTGAAGAAATTATCCACTGTTGACAGTCTATTCTGTAGATTATCCAGAGGGACATTGTCTCTGGAAATTGATGTTGCTGTTCAATTTTTTTACGAAAGATTTTAGTATTTTGAGCACCACAAACTAAACTGTATTCACCTCAATTTGGGTGGCGGCAGAAGTCTTAGAAAAGGATATCGCAAAACTTTGCACATAAGACCAACTATCTAGGTACCACTTGGGGGTAAGTGAGAAAAAAGCTTTCAGTAATTTGGATGAAACTATCGTGGTGGTGTGAAAGCTTTCTAAATACTACTAATTACTAATTATGTATACATTTAATTGATTGAAGCTGCAGACCACATTGATTTGTGCATTTTTTTCAAATAGGGCTATATGTATGAAACCCAACCTGGACAATGTTGTGGATTATGTAAAAAGACAAGCTGTGTTTTGGAGCTCCCAGACTTCACTTCTCCGATCATTATTGAAGTAAGTACAGTGTAATGTCTGTAACCTTAAATTGTGGTATTAGTCAGAATTGTTCATGTTCACTAACTGACATCTTCTACACTTCTGACAGCCTTCTCAGTCTTGGTCATCACCATATGACAACTGTACCAAGTATGACTGCCAGAAGGTGAACGATGAGTTAATAACCTCTAAAAACCAAACAACATGCCCTGAATTTAATCCAGAGAACTGCATTCCTGTGAGTATAATCCAGTCCAGAAACAAGCATAAATTCTTATTTCTGGCATCTAAATATCTTTGTTAATTAACCTGAACTGATGCTGGCTTATCTTAGAATGTACTTTGCATCCGAACTGTATCTCAAACAGTTTTAAGACTCCAAATTTGCATCTGTCAGATATAAATGAAAAGATATGGGGTTAGTTTTGTTATTTCTGCTAATGCAATGTGAAACGTGCTTTGCAAAGAGCATTTACCTTTCTTTTCTTTTTAGACTTTTGATACAGGCTAGTAAGTCTAAAAAAACAAAAATGTTTAAATATACTAACATTGTATTGAAAGCAAAAATAGACACTGCAAGCCAAATACAGATACATGTATCTGTAAATGGGCTGAAATGATAAAGGAAGAAAAAGGTTTATGTACATGGTTAGAGAAATATGAGGAACATAAATACACCAAATGTGCTAAAATACACAAATACATAGTGAAGAGGAAATATCTTTATATTGCGTTGTGCAAAAGCACCAGTAATACAAGTAACAGTGTTGTCTATCTGCACTTATTTTACAATCCATATTGTTTTATATTACAGGGAACTGAACAAAGTGACATGAATGGTTGTTGCAAAACTTGTAAGTATGAGTCGATAAAATGAATGAATTAAAATTACACAATATTACGTTAAACGTTAATGGTTTGTTTTTTAAATGATTTAACTTACAAGTGAGCCCTTGGTACTTGGTAGATTTCTTTAAGTAAAGAGATATTTTTAATGTCATCTTCTGTTACTTGTGTCGATAGTGGTGATTAAGAATTCTAGGGATGCAACTTCTGATTATTTGCATTATTGATTAATATGTTGATATTTTTTGTTTAATAGTTTCTGTGGAATGTCAAAAAAAAAAACAATAAAAATGTTCTGTAGCCTCAGATTATGTCTTCAGATTTAGAACAACAGTCTAAAATCCAAAAGTATTCCATTTACAGTGGTATAAAACACAGAAAAGAAGCAGATCCACACATTTGAGAAGCTGGAGCTGACATTGTTAATGGGTTATCAAAATTGTTTGACTAATTTTCTGTACCAACCAATGAATTAATCAATGAATTGTTTCAGCATTAAATTTCTCCCTCTTAGGCGTCAGAATTATACTAATGGGCTCATTCTCCAACATCTGTAATAAATCAAAACCAATAATGGTGTGTTTTGCATAAAAACAGCCTGACCAGAACACATTTGTAACTAAACTGCTCATATGTCATTCACAGGTACACCTCGCGACAACTGTCAAATGATGAGGAGCACCACCTATCTGCAGACAGACAACTGCAAGTCAGTTGTGCCTGTGGAAATCACAACCTGTGAGGGATCCTGTGGAGCATCCTCATCAATGTGAGATTTATAACAATACTTTGTATATCTGAGGGATATACTGTACAAATGCTAAAACCACCTGTTCATTTTTCACGTGAAGAGTAATTTTTAAGATAAATGTTTGTTTACACTGAACAGGAGGTGACTGACACTGATCCTGTCTGAAACTCTCTCTATTTACAGGTACTCCGCAAAGAGCAACAGTTTGATCCATTCATGCTCATGCTGTCAAGAAATGGCCACCAGTAAGAAGGAGGTGGAGATGATCTGCTCTGATGGCAAAAAAATAAAGTACTCCTACATTTCAGTTGACAAGTGCGGTTGCCAAGTCGCTAAATGTCCCGAGCACATCAAAGACAAAGACTAATATTGAACGACAACATTAAAAACTTAAGCTTAGTTGAAAATCTGACTATTATACTTCTATAAACTTTAACAATTCCTCTCCAAAAATTATTAGAGAATCAGGACTCAATACGTGAAGACCACCAAAGACACACCTCTGTGTATTCAAATAAGGGCAAACAAGTTCAACTTTTTAAAACAGCAAAGATGTTGGGATCTGAAATTTCCTACACCTCTGGAAATTGTCCCTTTCTACTCTGACAATATGTCATCACTTTCTCATTTATTGCCAGGGAGACAGGTCTGCAGAGTGATGGCAGCACATACTGTATATGTGTCATGGTGTCTCTTTTAGCTTTTGAAGAGGTTGTTCCTTTATACAAACTTTATGGTGTGGTGTTTTCAATCTTAGAGGGTGTTTCTCTTCCTTTTACTGTAAATGATTTGAGAGATAAAAGACAAGAATGGCTTTAAAAATACAGTACATTGTAGCAATACGTTCACTGTCTTTTGCTTCGGGAAAAGGGATTATATTTGTGGTAAAATGTGAAAGACTTCAAACATGGATTTGAATTTTTAATGATTGTTGGTCATTATTTCTAACAGCATCAATATAAATGATCTCACAACTCACTGAATATATAAACAGAAGACTGTAAGGAATAAACAAACTATCTTTGTCCAACATCTGAATGTCTTCAATGTCATTAAAACTCACAGATTTACTGATGATCATGTGTTCTTGTTTTTTATTTATTTCTTGGCTATTTTTGATGTGTTTCTTAAAGCCGTCAGTCCTCATTTCAATAAAAAACAGCTATATTTCTTTTACCTATGGCAGTGCACGTCATTTATAATTTTAGATATATTATTTCATACATATTTGATTATTTGATATGTAGATATATACAGTCAGTCACTTACAAGTGCATACATTGAGTCCACTTCCAATATTAACTCTAAAATACACTATATGGACAAAAGTATTGGGCCACTCCTCTTAATCATTGAATTCAGGTGTTTCATTCAGTCCCATTTATCATAGGTGCTTAAAATCAAGCACCTAGCCATGCAGTCTGCCTTAACAGACATTTGTGAAAGAATGGGTTGTTCTAAAGAGCTCACTGA
>LKNJ01004313.1:0-34457 GCA_002120245.1 Maccullochella peelii | reverse complement strand
TCATCTTTTTAAGTGGGAGAACTTGCACAATTGGTGGCTGACTAAATACTTTTTTGCCCCACTGTATATTAAACTTATATTTGTGGCTTACTGCACTAGAAACAGTTTCCAAGGGAATATTCAAACAATATCAAAACGGCATAAGATTTAGCTGGCTTAGGAAAGTCAGAAATTGTATCATGCATTTATATCTTGACTGTTTATTCCCAATAGACTCAGTACTTTGGGGAAATCAGCATCGGCTCTCCGGCCCAGATGTTCAACGTAGTGTTTGACACAGGCTCAGCCAACCTGTGGGTGCCCTCGCAAAGCTGCTCACCTTTCTCCACTGCCTGTTGTAAGCATTCATATCCACACATACAAGCTGGAAAATAACATTTACTTAAAGGATCTGCAGCTCTCCTCTGCTGTAGGGTGCTTTACAGTGAGTTTCAGCTCATTGTATATCCGTCCAGCCTACAACTGTACTGTTTTGGTTCACTGTCACTGCTTTAATAGTGTCGTCAGGCAGAGAAGAAGAGAAAAAGCTGTAAAACCGCACTGTACACTACTTGCTCAGCACCAAACAGCAGCCAGCCAATAGACAGCTCAATACACTTGATCTGATGCACTCATCAAATGTACAGCATGGCTAAACACAAATGAAGAACACGGTGTGTGCAGTGCATGAGGGTATTTATTATTTTTTTATGTGGGACAGAAATAAATCTTTCTAAATTCCACTGACCAGCTGTTCAGCACTAATCTCTCTCACATGCACAAGAAGGCAACTGAAGGCATCAGCCTGCCCAGTACACACACTGCTGGCTGACTGGACTTCACAGTAATATGTACTTAAAGTGGCTATAGTGGATGATATGTCAGTGATGTGTTCACAAGTGGCCAAAAACAAAAAAAATGTGTTATTGCAGATTTAAAATAATTAAGTAAATATTATTTTTGAAACATTGTTCTATAAAGCTTCCCAGATACAAGGTTGTTTTAAGACTCAAATGAATTTTGAACTTCTAGTTACTCACAACAGATATGATGCCTCAAAATCCCGGACTTACGTTGAGAACGGAACTGGATTTTCCATCCAGTACGCCTCTGGAAATGTCAGAGGGTTTTTGAGCGAGGATGTGGTCGTGGTGAGTTCCAAATCAACGTCCTGTAAAAACAAAAAGATTTTCTTTTTACACAAATGCTTTAACATCCTCTCACAGGCTACACTTGCGACCTTTGACCTTTAGCTTGTTCATTTCCTGCAGGTTGGTGGTATCCCCGTGGTGCAGGTGTTTGCTGAAGCCAGCTCTCTGTCTGCCATGCCCTTCATCTTTGCCAAGTTTGATGGCGTCCTGGGCATGGGTTACCCCAACGTGGCCATCGATGGCATCACTCCAGTATTTGACCGCATCATGTCTCAGCATGTCCTCAAGGAAGAGGTGTTCTCTGTCTACTACAGCAGGTAGGAGTCATACTGACCTCCTCTAGCTTCTACGTCATTGTGTATGAAATCACCTCTACAGAAGAGACAACATAATTTAGATTAATGAGATAATTGGAAAAAAATGTATTAATATAATATTATATATATTATATTATGTTAATATATTAATTATATTATATTAATATATTAATTATATTATATTAATATATATTATATTATGCTGCGGTTCTTTTGCTTTGACTGAGGCGATTGTGAGAAATAAATAAAACGCAGCCACTGTCAAGACTTGAACTGTCGATGAATGAGGAAAAAAAAATCCAATATTGTCTTGTCTGAACATCTGTTAAGTTAACTTTGTGGAAAAAAAGACCATTAGTGAGGAAGAACAAAACAATAGGTGAGACAAGAGGGTTTTTGAGAAAACAGACAAAAATGTACTTGTCTATTGTCCCATACTTCTTCATTTATTTTGCTCAGTTATGTCCAGAAGAAACCAGTTGAACAAAAGATAATGATTTTTTTCCTTTCCTCTGGGAAACATCATAAGAATGAAAGGTCATGGGATTAAACTTCATCTGAAGGAGCATATAACTGTTCATGAAAATCACAGCTTTAACAGTGACATTGAGGATGTACACGGCAAAACTGTGCTTGAAGGGTGACTTATTTATTGTTTTCAGGAACCCAAAACACTCCCCAGGTGGAGAGCTGGTCCTCGGCGGCACAGACCCAAACTACTACACTGGAAAATTTCATTATATGGACACCAGAGGGATGGGCAAATGGGAAGTTACCATGAAAGGGTAAGCTCTTTGCTTCACAGCTTACACAGCATGAATACAATTTTAATAACATTTTAATAATAACAATGTGTCAAATGACGATGTGAAAACAATGTGAAAGGGGTCACCTGTAGTGATGAACCTACAGAGAATTATCACCTGAATCTGCAGCTCCCCTCTGCTATACAGAGCTGTATAGTGAGTTAGCTGTCCGGTCTGCAACTTTACTGTTTTGGTTCACTCTCACCGCTCTCATAGCATTGTTTTTTCAGCCGCAGCAGGCAGCTGTTTTCAGCAAAATAGCTCTAAAAACCCACTGTACACTACCTGCTCAGCACCGAACGCTAGACAGACAAAGTAAGTGTCTAGCTGGTGAACGTAGGGGAGCTAAAGAGACAGATATTTCCCTCAGTTGGTAGAGACCAAAAACAGAACTTCACTGGAAACTTAAATTATATGGACACCAGAGAGACAGGCAAGGTTACCATGAAAGGGTCAGCTCTTTGCTTCACAATTTACACAGCATGTGTGTGTGTGTCTGTGTGTGTGTGTGCACCTATTCAGAAACAACGTGTGTTTCATTTGCCACCTCTTCTGTCGTTCTTTCAGTGTTTCTGTGGGGATGGAAATGATGTTTTGCGCAGAGGGCTGCACAGCTGTGATCGACACGGGCTCCTCCTACATCACAGGCCCAGCCTCCTCTGTGTCTGCGCTGATGAAAACCATCGGAGCACAGCTGGATGAAAGCGGAGTAAGTTTTTTACGCACGCAACATGGTCTACCACAAAAAAACATTTGTCTGTAAAAATTCATTACCTGTCATCACCCATTGCTTTGTGTTGTTCATCAGTACAAAGTCAACTGTGACACTGTGAAGACATTGCCCAGCGTCACTTTCCACCTGGGTGGCCAGGAGTACACACTCACTCAGGAGGATTACATCTTATGGGTAAGCAGGATGATGAATGCTGAGTCATTTTAATATAAACATGCTGTGGTGGAACGTGACCAAGTACATTTACTCAAGTACTCTACTTAACTACTATTACATTTTATGTTTCTTTATACTTCTACTCTACTCCATATCAGATGGAATTATTGTACTACATTTATCTGACAGCTACAGTTGCTAGTTTTTACAAGCAAACCATATAATCTACTTATGAAATATGATGCCTTATTAGATTAAAGGTCCTGCACACCCACACATGTGTTTTCAGTGTGTCTGAGTAGACCTGCCAACTTAACTTCTAACCAAAACTAAGGGAGCCCCTTAAATCCTGAAAAAATATTATTTCTTATCTTGGGGGCTCCATAATTTAACACTCCGAAAAGGGACATTATACTAACTAATAACTAATACTTTTACTTTTGATACTTTAAGTACATTTTGCTGATAATACCTCTGTGCTTTTGTAGAATTTTGAATGCAAGAATTGTATCGAAGTATTTTTACATTGTGGTATTTCTTCTTTTGCTTATGTGAAGTGCTTCTTCCACCACTTCCACCAATATGTAGGTGTTATAGTGGCTCATTATGATAAAACTGACTTTTCTATGTGGCTCCAGCAATCACAGATTGAAGGGGAGGTCTGCACCGTCACCTTCAGGGGCTTGGATGTGCCGCCACCTACAGGTCCCGTCTGGATTCTGGGTGCCAACTTTATTGCCCGCTACTACACAGAGTTTGACCGTCGCAATAATAGGATAGGGTTTGCTACAGCAGTCTGACATCAGCCGTGCTGCTCTGTTTTCTTTTTCTCTGTCTTTGCTACTATCTCCTTTTTGTCTAGTCCTCCCTTCAATTGCTTTTTTAACTCATGATCAAACATCTGTTTTATAAAATGGTAAAGAAGAGTGCACATTAAGGAATATCATCCTCCCATTTCTTGCAATTCCCGCTTTCCTATTATATAATATATTTTGTACCAGTTGCACTGAACACCTTCTAAACTTTTTATTTATTTATAAGCATTTACCAGCAAATGGAAAGTTTTTCTGTGTGTTTGTGTGTGTGTGACTCTGCTGATTATTATTATACAGCAACAGTGGAAACCATATCTGTATTGTACTGACGTGACAAGAATAAACTTGTTTACTGGGGTTTAAATTCGATTAACTTCATTAATGACTGCAGTGTTTCTCACCAAGTCTGTCGAATGCATTTTGTGCCCATGTGAAAGTTAAGGCTGAAGTTGAAAACAGATTGTTGTAGCGGATTTAATCAGTCACATCAGAGCGGTCACGGAAATATTTGTCATTGTTTATCAGTAATTATAAATATTTCTATTTTTAGGTAAAAAGGTAAACAATTGGATACACGTTTGTCATGTGTGTGACAGTTGTGTGCTGCTGTCTGTGACCTGAAACCTCGCTTTTTCTACCGCTGAAGTTGCGTCTGTGCAGCGGGGCTTTATCTTTAGTATCAGTTACAGTAGGAGAGAGTGCCAGATACAATGTCACAATCACATTTTCCAAATCAAATCATCCTTTTTCAAGTTTTTGTGCTACTCGTGATCCCTGACACTGAGGAATTGTATTTTTCCATTGCAAAAAAAATGGAAAAAGACAATTCAATTTACAGTGTTTGTGTAAAAAAAAAAAGCCATAATCATTTCTTTTTGTCACCCAGGCAACTGTGGTTTAGAGTTGAAATCCTGTTTTTAGTATCAGAGTAAAGCTCATCATAAAAAGCTCTGAACTACAAAACTCTTTTCTTCCTCTTCGGGATGATTTTTAAGACTGACTCGACAAAGACAGTTATTTCTGCTTACTTAGCAGGCAAAGGAGACGCAAAGATAACGACACAATAAAAGCACACATATTCATCAGATGCTCTTGTCAGATCTTTTTGTCTCATTTTTGCGGGAAATTGGTCGGGAAAGTCAAAGTACAATGATGTGACAGTGAGGGTGCCGTATGCTTCCTTGCTCTCACATCCATGAATTGTCTGTTTTGAATTGTATCTGTTGACAGTAGGCAGCGAGGTGAGGGTGGATATTTATGTACTGGAATTGAATATATTCAAGCCATTGCATAAACATCTCTCTAAGTAGGCTATGAGTCAACAGAGCTATTCAGGCTGGAAACTAGCCCAAACAACCACTCAGACACATTTTTTTTTTTAAACAGACATAGAAATTTAGAAAGATATGATCTATTTTATTCCTGGCAAATGTTTGTTAGATAACCTCTTTAGCTAAAATCTTGAAAATGAAATGTTTGCAAAAGCCATGCCTTCACTCTTGAACAATTGCCCAAGCTGCTTAACAAGACCCCAATCTACTGGTTGTATACAGTATATATTATTACATATTGTTGTATAAATATTAGTAATATTTGTATAATTATCATTATTTCAAGTTGGAATATGGTCTAATCTTCCTGTATTCAGCATTGTCCTTTATTACAAATTTGACAATCAATCAATAAAAGTGGTGGTTGTCCTCATCTGTTGTTATACAAGGCTAACCTGTCATACAGAATCAATTACTTATTAAAGGAATAGTTCATGCATTCGTACATTTTGGGCTTCTCTCTTGCCAAGAGAGAACAAAAGCACAAGTAGCAATGGTAGAAATATGTGAAAAAGATGGGTGCTGACTGCTAAATAAAAATGTTCCCGTGGCAGAAGGGACAAAGCAGAGTATTTTGCAGTTTTAACCATGATTTGGTTTGATTATTGAGTGCAGGTGGTGCATGAGTCACACAAGAATTTGGCGGACCTCGTGAATTTTAAAGTCTGATCGCACATGTTCCCAAACAGATATTTTTCACTTAATTATTTGGTGGAAGCACCGTCAGAACCTTAACTTAAATAGGTATAAGCCTGATGTTATTCTGTATTTGTCTTACTGTCAGTGAATCTGTTAGTGTGTCTCTCAGTACTTTCTGGCTTTCCTACGCTGTCTGCAGCAGATTAATACACACTTGGTGCTCTAAAGTGTATTTGGAGCAGCAGGACGCAGCAGCAGTGGTGAGGCTAATTGATGAATTTTTGGACAATAATGTTGGTCACAGAGGAATTAGCTATATCAGGCTTTGGTAACAGATAATACTAGGATCGAATTATTGTTGGTTTTGGTCTTTTAATTTGTTAACAAGAACAAAAATATAGAACACTACCAGACTTATCCTTTAAAACAAGGCTATAAAACACATTTTCCTCTTACAAATGAAAAATTGATATCATAAGAAATGAAACACTGCAGCTACAGCCTTATTTGGTCTGGTATGACCAGTAGTTCACTGACATTATGGCTCCTCTATACATGTGGTAGGCCTACTGTTACACTAACATTTAAAATTAGCATGTACTGTAACTACCACTTGTGGCAAAACACAGTTGTTCCTGTTTAGCAAAAGTTACACAGAGTATAATACCACAGTGTAAAAATCCTCTGTCATGAATAAAAGTCTTGCATTAAAATTTTAACTTGAGCACAGAGGTATTATCATCAAAATGTACTTAAAATATCAAAAAGTACTCATTACACGCATTACATTGAAGTTATAACATGTAAATGGAAGTTTAATTGTTGTTGCTGTTGGAGGTGGAGTAAATTTTAACTACGTTCTGTTGGGTTTCTTCAACAATGCATCATATTCTATTTGTTGATTGTATGTTTTGTATGTACAAGATTGGTTTGCAAAGCAGTAACTACAGCTGTCAGATGAATGTAGTGGTGTCAAAATGTATACTTTTCCCTCTGTAGCATAAAACAAAAACACCCAAGCAAAGCACAAGTACCTCAAAATTGTACTAATTACGATACTTGAGTAAATGCACTTAATTCTAAACTATGGAAACATTTATTCCCAGTATGACAGCAAAAAATGACTAAAGAATTTATGATTTTAGGTGTCGGAATGTGTTCACAATGCGAATATTTCCTGTGTTAATTGATCCCAGACCAAATGTTTTTTGTTTTTCTCTCTCTCTCTCTCTCTCTCTCTCTCTCTCTCTCTCTCTCTCTCTCTGTTGGAGTTTGTTGATCTGTTATGAGAAGAATTCCCCCATCAAGGGCAGCTCAGAAAGATGTTTACTGTCCATCTATATCTCTATGGTTAGGTCAGGTCTTTCAAATAGTAGTACACACCCACTGTCTCAATGCACCCTGCTTTCTTTAGAAGCAATGTGGCTGTGTGTGAAAAAACATCCAGGATTCCTAGAGCAGCATGGAACATCTGTTGCCTCCGACAACGTCTGCAGACCCCTGCAGTGATCTGCAGATCTTCATCGTTAGTGTGCATTTATCTTGTTCAGTGGGTTCACTCAATTAGTGTTAAGTCTCCTAAGGAAGGCAAGGGTGTATAGCCCCTGATGAAAATTGTTATTCTGAAAGTTCATATGTGGACCAGTGCTTTAAATGTAAGCTGCTTTCAAGGGTTAGAGTTTCAATAACAGATGTTACCATCACCCGAATCAAGTTCAAGCTTTATTTTCCCAATTTTTCATTTTTTAATAATTCCCTGAGCGAAGGACGTGTTGAACAAAAAATATTATCCAGTCAATCTACAACCCAAAACAAATTTGTTATAACACATCTGCAGAGACCAGGACGCTATATCTTGTGAAACAGAGAAGAAGTAGGAGGTCTTTAAAAGGGCCGTCTGTCAGCTGAAACAGTTAGTCTCAGTTTGAACTCAATCTGTGCAGGAGGAGCACGTTAGCTAGTGCATTGAAGAACAGCGCCACATGACGAAGTGTCAGATTTACTTAACAGCAAATTCCTTTCTGTGGAGTGGAACTGAATATATGAAAAGGATCTCTTTGCTTCAATGTGTGTGACAGAGGAGTCTGGTGTTTTCCATTGTCAAACACGTACCAGATGACCATCCTTGCGTCAACCCTGATTCAGAGCAAAGTTAAGGTAGGTGAGAACTTTTCTACAATCGCTGCAGGAAATGATCCACCAACAATACACAATACTCTGTGCAGTGCAGGAAAAGAATGGAGCATGCTTGTGTTTGTGAGTGAAGTTTGCTGACCCACATACAGATATGATGGACAGCGTGGAGAAAAAATAAATCATGTGACAGGTGACATTTGCATCATGTGCTCCTGCATTTGCAACATATCAGTCACATCAGTAGTTTTATTAGATTACATTAATTTGATTATGTGTCATTATCAGTCATCAAGTGGGCTCCCAGCAACAGTCAGAGGCTGGCATGATAGTCTTTCAGCTCACATGTAGCATCTGGCTTCACTTTAAGAATCACTTTTTCTAATCTTGTCAGTTTCAAATGCCACTTTAATCAGATTATTCTTTTTTTATTTGATTTAAATACTTAAAACCACGATATCTGTCTTTCCTCCGGGTCTCAGGAATCAATTTACATGCATACTGTACAACCTATATTCATGGTATATCATTACACAAAATCTTTGCAGGAACTTCATAAAGCTTATGTTACACAGTTCAAAATAGTTCAGCTCAGCGTTATATGAGGAACAGACATCAAAATGGAAAAAAAAAAGGAATACTTCTCATCTCTAGTGGCTTTCAAAGAATTGTCTTTTGTGTCTTAATACATCTCAGAAGTCAACTAGGCAACAAATAAATAATTTTTATTGTTTCAATTCAGTGTTTCCCTGACATCTGTCTTGACTGTTTGTTGCAAAGGCTGCATCAAAGTCACAGGTCAAGTGAGTCAAGGGGATGATTATCAAAGAATACCTTCCAGTTCAGACATTTTGCCCACAGTGTGAGCAACATATGGTTGTCACCGTTTTTTAATCCGCAGAAGAAGAATTAAATCCATCTGGAGCCCATTTTACTTGGCAAAGGTGCTTGGTAGCAGGCATTTTCAACTACAGGAGGAATATGTGCATGTTGCTCTCCCAAGCCAAGCTTCCATGGTAGAGGGCACTATTTGACCATTACTGGAACTAAAACAACACCAGACTAGGTTAGGCTCTGAGGTCATGCACAGTTAAATATCGGTCACTCAAGCGTTGCAGTAAAGAGGCGCTGTGCGTTTTGCCCAAACTCGACCCGAAACCTGATACTTTGTCAGGACGCAGGTCGAGAAGCAGAGTAATGTGCAGGGGTGGAAAGGAAGTCTTGTTGTTACTGTAACTGAGCAACTTTTCTCGTGCACTTTATTCAACACATTGTAAAGTAAATTTTGGATGGAAAGGCAGGAATTGCTGAGATGAGCACTGTTGAACTGTTGTTATGGCACATTTAGGAGCAAATTTCATTTAAGTTTGCTTCGAACTTGGTTTTCCTTGTAAAATAATTTTAAGAACGCTGTCTTATGAAGAAAATATGATCGCGATTTTGGGAGGGAAAACTGAATCTGAGTCTCCTATGTGGAGTGCATTCATATTGAAATGATTAAGGTCAGGGTGCCACACTGGCCCATAATGTCATGGTTGAGTTGGTGGTAGAGAGCATGCATAATCTACTTTCTTTCAGCATTCCAGATGTAAATGCCCACATGTGTGTCAGCCCCTCCTTAAAGACTTGAGTGATGTGAAGATAATGTGCGGTTGACGTAAAGATAATGTGTGGTTGTGTCAGTTGCAGGTAAAGTGTCTGTGTGTGCTTATGTTCCTGAGCTTCCAGCTGACTATGGCTGAGGTCCCTGGTCCATGCAGACACTCTATCACTAGGGAGCACCTGCTGACAGTCAGACATCTGGTAGGTGTTGAAACAACATTAGAAATACGGCTGTTGAAACAGACAATGTTCTGAAATCTCACTGTTGTTGTTTCTGTAGATGGATAACCAGTTGAGAAGTGGGTGCTCGATAACCTACACATTCATAGAACGGAGAAGTTTGGTATAAAATTTGTCTTATGGGACTGTTTCCTGCCAAAGCCTTTGATTCAAACTTTCCATTAACCATATCATGTTTCATGTTTATTACCTCGTTCTCTGATTTCCCACAGAGCAAATGTTGCTTTGTAAAAGCTGCTTTACCCTGGATCCTGGAGCTGCTCACCACCCACTTCAAATACAGCCGGGGTTCAGTCAATGACGGCTACGTTCAGTCCCTGAGAGCGCTCATCCTCAACATCTACTCTCAGAAATGTGTGCCTCAGATAAATGAAGAGGTTGAGGTGAGTGAGTGCTTCTGAGTGGTGAACTTGCAGCCTGTTTCTCAGGTCTGATGGATAAAAATTTTTATATATAAAACATGAAAAAGAAATATGTGATGTGTCGGACTGCCCAGCACGAGGAGATAAATCTGCAATGCTTGTGAAAACGTTTGAGGTTTGTCTCTCGGCATCTGCCGCAGGATAAGCCAGAGAGTTTTGAGATGCTCTACAGAGGGTCTCCTTCAGAGGCACTGCAGAGGGCTTCAGAAGTGCTGTCTGTTTACTGGGAGCTGGTGACGACGAGCGACGTACCAGTGGACTGGAGATGTCAGCTCGAATACGCAGAAACCTTTGGCTCTACCACAGAGCCATTCACAGAGTCACCCACACAACATTTTACAGGTGGGAATCGCTATCTTCTGGAGAGTTCTTTGAAGAATTATGAGGATGTCTGGAGCCACTGAGATCACAGATTACGTGTCCTTTTCTACAGACAGTTATAGCTGGAACTCAGCGAAGGCCTCGCACAGTAGACCAGTCAGAGACCTGTACAAGCTTGGCTTCATCATCGCCTCCATCTGCGGAGGACTGCTGGTCATACTTACTCTCTACTGTCTCATCACACAAAAGGTACCAGCGCTTCTGTTCTGTTGATTCCTAAATCACATGTGCCCTAATAAAGTCTTGCCATGCATTCCAGTCATATTGCAATAAAGTAGGCCTTGGCAGCTTGGCTGTGCTCTGTGGGGCACTCCCTCTTGTAGAAGTACCAGCGCTCCCTCGCTGGTAAATACTGAGCATTACAAAATAAGGTGGAGGCTGGACATACTGGTGAGAAAAGACATGCTATTTTGCAGTAGCACATGCACAAAAGTCTGCAAATGCAAATTAGTGCATTTATGCTCTTTCCCCTATTTGAGGCTGTTTGGCACCATTAGCTTTTAATTCAGATAGTGCATTGTATGACTCAGAGCTGTGGTTTTCAGCTGGCTGAGTCTCACAATCCACATTTGTCATTATTCATTAGCCAAAGCCAAACTCGTGACCTTAACATAATTTAAGATTTAAGGAACTCTTATTTCACAAAACGAATACTGCAGCAAACACAACACTTTTATTCCCTATTAAAAACATGAAACAAACAAAAAGGTGTAATAAGAGCTTAAAAGCCTAATAAAGTAAAAGCTCTGAAACAGTACCAGCTGCAGTATATTACTGGTAAAAACACTGGTTTACTATAAAGCAATAATATGCTAATAGGCCTTTTAACAGGTAAAACATTTTAGTGTGTTTTGATGAAAAGGTTTATTTAAACCTGGGTTTGGTTTAGTTATATGGGGTCTCTATACAGTCTGTAGAATGCTGCTTTAACATTTTACCTGCCAGGGAAATCATACATAGCCCCATAAGACTCAGCTCTTTACATGCTAATAAGTTGTAAAGAAATTGTACTAATAGGAAATCTGGGAATGGTTTTGCTTTAGCTGTTGTTTGTGTTTAGTGTTTATGTTAGCTACATTTTATTAATCCTTGTGGAGAAATCTGTATTCTGCATCTGACCCAGATACATATTTAGGAGCATTGGGCAGCCACAGCACCATACCTGAGGGCTCTAACTCTAATACTCTAACTCTGAAGTCAATGCTTTGGTCAAGCAATTGCAGGAGTATTGCTAATGCCTACTATGCATGTGATGCATGTGTTCGGTGTGGGGCGTAACTGTAGTACCTGTAAGAACAAGCAAACTGCACATAGAAAGGCACCAGTCGGCAGGCGAGAGTGCTAAATCAGTGAGTCAGAGTGCCACATTGTGTTTAGTTATGTTGTATGTAGCTGTCACACTACGACAGAACTGAGGGAGGCTTACGTCAGTCACTTTCAGAATTCAATCTCATTAGAACTCCACACAGGTGGTGAGTTAATGACAAGTAACACTTTCAAGTTAGTATGGGATGACTATTTTGGGGCTTTCAGAAAGGCGTTTACTGTATGTGAACCCACTGACCCAATACACCCTGCTTTCTTTTTCTTTTTCTCTAAATGCATGCACTTTGTAAGTCAGAAGCTTTGTTCCTCAAACACAGTTTCGATTATGGCAGATAGATATTTAAGTTTTCAGCAGGATAGCAGAATCAGCAAAACACCAGCCAGTAATTGGTAGACAAAGAAGGAATAGGCAACAGGTAGGCAGGCAACATTGGACATTGGTGAGTCTCCGTGTTTTGGACACCAAATTTTGCAGTTGATTTATTTAAATGAGGAAGGGGGAGAGATACATTCGCTTCCTGTTGTGAACTGATCCTGTCTTGTTCAAAGCGCAATCTGATTGACCTTTTAACAGCAAAATAACAAGACTAGACAGTCATTCGAAGAAGTACTTAAAGTTTAAATCCTTATTTAACTGACTGCTTGCAGTGACATAATACACACAGAGGAGAAGGAGGGATGCTGCATGGCTGGCAGTGAATGCACAGACATTGATAGAGGGTAATGACAATAAAGTGCTTGATGAGGTGCATAATCCTCCACTTGTGGAAAGTACTGCCCCGTCCAACCTTCACAAACATCAGCCACACTTAATTTGCATACATCTCCGTATTCCGTTTAAAAACTGCAGAAACAGCGTGTTTGTGTCGGCCTCTTTGGTTTTAATCATAAAGCCTGGATTAGCAAACATCATTAACTGCCATGATAAAATAATATTTAATGTTGTTTATCCATGCATACATATGCATCTAAATTTTTATCACTCTCAGCTGAATGAGCTGTGTAATTACAGTATGCATTACAGTATACATTTTCTTAGTATATGTGCAAAAAGACAAAGTCAAAAAAGTAGTCCATTTTGTTGAACTCAGTGTCCCGTGCAAAGACAGATGGTCAAACATTTTCTAGGCTTTGTTGTAATCGGTTGTAATAAGGTGAGCTCAGTGAAAGAATTTACAGCTATAAGTTGGCTGTAAACTATAAACTGTCTCTGACACACACGAGCTCTGTCCACCTGCACACCTTTTGGGCAACATGGCAGTGTTGATATGAAATTTTTACTGGAGGCAAGCCTATAACTGCATGAAAGTCCAAACAGGAGCCAAACATACGACTTTTTAGTAATCGGAGCCAAACAGACCTTCTATTTCGAAAGACCTGGAATTCCCAACACTACTGCACGCAGTTTCCCTGCAGTGGGAAGTACTGTGTCAAAATCACAAAGTGAAACACTGAAAATACAAAAGACTTAGATAGATTAATTTTGGCTGAGATCCTCTGGAACCTGACCTGTGATCCACCTTGGGTCACCACCCATGAGTTGGGAATGGATCTAGCTTTGCTATGTCTACAGGGGGAAAACAGTAATGTAAACATCTCATTGCCAAGGAATTTAAAGTGATACTCCACCCAGAATGCATCTTTTGCCTGCAAAATGCTCACCTTCTGTAAATTTGAAAGGTGACTGTTTTTTACGCAGTTTACTCAGTCAAGGAGAACAGAGTCTGTGGTGCAGTTTGGAATCACAGCAGTAACAATGGATTCCAATATCCAATATGTTCCAACAATTTTGGGGCTAAATAGTTTTTTTTTGTCTCATTCTTCACACACGACCCCGTCAACTGCCTGCTTCCTGCTCTGTCAACAGTCAGAACGCTAGCTTATTGTTTGAAAATGATTTAGTTACTTCAAAATTTAAAAAATGCGATGTGCGTCAGGACACCCTGTAGTTGCTCACCATATGTGTCCCATTGGTTTCATTACATAAAGATTTTTCTTTCCAAAACAGATAACTCACACCCCTCACAGATCAAGATCATACACAAACTCAAGGTGAGAACATACTGTAAATATGAAATGAAAAATGATCAGTCTTGTCATGTTTATTGAACTTTTTCTAATGCATATCTTTGTAATCTGGATCAAAGCAGAGCCCTGCAGGATATAGAGATGGAGCCACAATAATGTGAGTATCCCTCTGACCGTTTAGCTAAACAGCTGTAACAGATTAAATATCTTAAACAAATGCCTGTCAACCTCAATTTGAAGTATGAATGCAGTATATATCTTTATATTGTGGTTTTTTTCCTCTCCTCAGGCAGTAAAGAGCACAGCACTGCAGCAGCAGACGGAACACTTCATATCTTTCATATCAGTATCGTGTGTATAACGTATCATGCTCACCTATTTAATCGAGAGCTTCGCTTTGACTGAGAGCAAAGATGGACCTTATTTGGAATAATATACCTATGTATATTATGTTTATGCGTTATCTATTGCAGATATCTTTGCAAGTTCACTAAAAAAAAGTTTTATTTTTGCACTAGTTAAGTATGTTGAATAATGTGTCACCATTTGCTACCACTTAACCAACTGTTTGTAATGTTTACCAAACAAAAGTTATTTATTAGTGTGACTCTATTCAGTCTCTGTATTGATAATAAAAGTTCCATCAATACCAAAATCCAAAATATAATGCTCTCCAGCTGTCCAGCTACCACTTCGTATGAACACAATGGAGCAAAAAATTACCTCATTAAAGGGTTTCGGCCACTTTAGAGCCGACTTTCTGTTTGACTTAACACTTTATGAGGTCTTTCCTACTGCTTTGGAGAGCAGTTTACTTCCCTTCATTATCAGCCTACGCTGCTGATCAATACGCAGTCTCCATGCGGCCAATTCCCAAAAGTTATGATCAAAAATGTGTGTATCCACTTTTATTGCTTAACAGTATGAATAGCTTCAACATGACCTCTGGAGAATATTGTTATTGGTCAAACACACTGAGCTGTTGTTATTGGCAGAGGGAGATACAATCCAGATATATACACACCAGTCGCTGCTGCAGCTTCACAAGAAATGTCTTCACTGCACAGGGCGTGACAGGATTTGGTGGGAATAATGTGCTACTACAGTTTACTCATATGCATGTATGACATTTAATCATTACTGCGTGGCAGTGGCAGATAACAGGATAACACTGAGAGAGAGGGGGAAGTGCATGTGCATTTCCCAATGTTGTCATAACTTTCACTCATGTTTAGTGAGTGATGGCCTAGACGAATGTTTTATAGTAGTACATTGCATAATGTCTGAGTTTGAGAAGAACTGGACAATTACCCACAAAGTGAAACATTTGTGTGCGTCTCGAACAGGACTGCACCAGTGAATCCTGATTCCCACATGTGTGCATGTGTTCTGGCCTCTATTTTGTTTTTGAAGAGCCTGTGTAGGAAGCAGAGGAGGAAAAAAAGAACAACACGTCCCTACCACACAGCCTCTGCAGAACTAATATAACATGATCTATAATACACTTAATTTCACAGGCTACTGCTTATCAGTGTGCAAACCACTGTTGCACTTGCAGTAATCCACTCTTTATCCCAAGACATTGCTCCATTACAAAACAAGGAAAGTATTTCTATAATTCAATATAGGGCCTTTCTGCAGAGGATTAAAGGCAGCTGTGGAAGATGAAAAGGCAAGTTGTCTTCAACAGTAAATATGTGGGAACTGCCTGAGACCAGTTAGAACTGTCAAGAGGGCTGCTGCCGCCCTTTTTCTCTCTCCCAACCTCTGTCTCTTTTACCTTCAAATTAGAGGAAACAGAACATGTTGTTGTTGCTAAAAATATAACAGTTAGGGGGACAAATAACTCTGGAAACAGATTTTTTCCTCAGATGTAATAATAGGTACAAAATGGTGGATTCCTAGATAAATTCACATTACACAAAAATGTATAATTCATAGCTTTCCGGCCAAGTGGATACAAACTGAATAGTGACAATTCTCATGTTATAAATCATAACATTAGCTTACTGACTTTGTCTGTCAAGCACATGTTCATCTGTGACATACAGTACAATACACACTGGCTCAGAAATTACACCCCAAAAAGTCTTTTAAAAAAGTGAGTGTGTTTAAGTTACCAAAACAGTGTTACTGGGTAAAAAACGAACTGAAAGATTAGATACAGTAGTCTTGAAACTGATATATGATTATCTTTGGATAATTCAGAGGCTCATTTGTGGAGGAATACATTCACATTTTCATCCATTATAGTCACAAACACTTGATCATACAATTTTAAAAGTTGATGGATGAAAAAAGTATTTAAAGTAAAAGTATTCAATAGATGTAACAGCCAGTGCAATCAAACAATCAAAGTAAATTCATTATTGAATGCGCATCACTGATAATATGTTAAAGTGACCTTGCCAAATAATAATAATAATAATGAGAATCATTGCAGCTCAACATGCTGTTTTATCACCTTGTGCCACATGGTGGAGGCAAAGATCCAAACTGAATCTCACACTGATGATTGGCAGTTTTATATAGGTTAGATTTTGCCAGACCTACTAAACCTTTAGACCTAACCCAGCTGCAATTTATTTATACTTATAATATAATACTGGAACTAATAATCTAATTAGTTTGTTGAAAGGATGTCAGTCATCTGGCCTCTGTCATCCATGTGCCTGTCATCTGGATACATGATTATACGACTGTGGTATTTCCTGTTGACTAAAACTGGAACTGTTTAATCATTTGGAATAATAATAGCACCTCTCATAACAGTTTAATAATACATTATCTCAAACGGGCTCTCATAGAGTGGACTATGAACAATATAAGGTAAATATGGCGACATGTGACAAGAGGTCAGGCTGTTACAGAACACCCTGGATGAATTGATCAGGAAGCGCTACACATCAATAAAGGCAACACGCCGCAAACAGTAGGCAGCTTCAGCAGGAATGTCTTTGGCGCTGATCTCATTGGCATCCAAACGCAGCATTCTCAGCTTGGAGAAGTTTGTTATGTCGATTGAACTGCAGAAACTGCCCAGGGAGAACTCTGAAAGACACGAGAGGAGAGAAATATGAAGGGAGGAAATGTCGTCCTGTGAGTCACGTCAAGCAGGAACCAGTGTATCACATCGCAAAAATGACTTTAAGTATGTCTGTGCTATAAGGCCAGAGTTGGTTCTCACATTTGCTATATCACAGCTACTCTAGAAGCCACTGAGTAACAATATAACATCAACTAAAAATGGTCTCCCTTTGATTACACTTTCATTGGTTGAAGTAAATTTTAAACTTTGTTTTACTGTGTACATTTTTTATTGGGTTATTATTAAATTCATATTTTGTATGAACTTCCACAGAAAGTATTTATGAAAAACCCCTAGTTCAGGGAAGGGCATCATTTCAAAGACTGAGAGACACAGAAAATCCTGCTTTTTCTGCCATCTACTGGTTGAAAATTTCGCTTTGCTGCATGCTCAGTCCCCACCCGAAAAGTGTTGTGCGGTGTTACATCACTGGTGGGTGGGCCAATAGGAAGCTGGAGGATGCTGAACTTCCAAATACAGTTAAATGGTACTGCGAAAACAAGGCAGCTAGAAACAATATGGATGAACTGGTGTATGTCTGAACTTCACTTTAGTTCAAAATCACACAAGCAACCGGAGTGCATTAAATCGCTGGAAGGCGGCCATGTTGAGTTCACTAAAGGGGGGACTGTCTATAGAGGATGCACAAGGGGATAATTAGATCAGCTTCTTTAAATCAAATACAAGTTTTTTTTTAGCTATCAAACTATCAAACTTCCTTCTTCCTTCAAGTGTATTCTGAGAGCTAAATTACCGAATCCACTGGGTCATGTTGGGAGGGTGCCAATAAAGATCGGTGAGATTTGTGTGTTGTTAATCGCTCAGTTCATAACTGAGTGAGTGGCAGAGTGTGTCCTGCCGTGCCAACCAACCCAACAGTTAGATCTGAGTTAAGTAGCTTGTATGATTAAATGAAGGGAAATGGTCAAAAAAAAGGGATAACTGGCAATATACAGATTAACTCAGCATTGTAAATCATGGCCGCGGGGTCCATTTACGGAATGGCTATGTGATGATAACTAGAATCAAAACATTCAAATCAACTTTTACACGGTTTCAGACTAGTTTCACAAAAAAAAAATCGTTAAAATTACAGTTAGTGGTATAGTATACATCACTCTTATATTTCCAATGGGACTATAAAATCCTTTAAAATGTTTAGGATCAATGCTTTGCTTTTATATTACATGTTAAAGTGCCAGAACATCTTAAGTAACAGAGAAGTGCCCATACCTTTGATCTTATTGGCATGTAAATAAAGGTTCTCCAGGTTCCTACTGACAACAGGGATCTTCTCCAGTTTATTAAAAGAAAGGTCAAGCTCAACCAGCGTGCTGATGTTGAAGACATTGGATGGAAGTCCTTTATCTGTCAGCTTGTTATGAGCCAACCGGACAAACTGCAGTTTGGGAGACATGGTGAGAAAGCCCGCCGGCACGCTCTCTATGTTATTAAACTCCAGGTAGAGCTGCTGCAGCCTCTCTGGGAGGTTATCGGGGATTTTCCTCAGCCTATTTTTCCTCATATCCAGCACGGTCAGAGACTTCAGTCCCTTAAACACACCTCCAACATCCTCTATGACATTAGCTTGGAGCTGAAGGGTGGTGAGGTTGGCCATCCCCTCAAATGAGTTGGAGAGGATTTTTGAGATCTTGTTGTGACCGAGTCGCAGGTCCGTGATAGATTTGGGCAAGTTGGGAGGCACGCGTGCGATCTCATTGTGATCCAACAAGAGCCGGTCCAGGTTCTTGAGCTTGCTGAAGACGTTCTTGCCGATCTTGTCTGAGTTGAGCTGGTTGTGAAACAGTACAACCCAGACCAAGTTAGTGGCGTTGTCAAACACCCCATCCTGAATGCCTGTGATCTGGTTACGCTGCAGGTAGACGTACTTAATATGTGAGGGGATGTAGGGAATATGCTGAAGGTTGCGGCTGTGACAGTACATAGCTGTGGGGTAGGCTGAGGGGCAGTCGCACTCCAGGGGGCAGTCCACGTCATCAGCCTGCTGGCCGGCGTGCACCCATCGCCCTCGCAGATGGGACAGCCACTGGCTGTAATGCTGCCCAATGCTCAGATCCACTAGTCCCATTATGAGGAGGAGTACCACTGTTCGCATGATCACTGATGGAAAACCCAGGAAGAAAACGATGTAATTTAAAGTTGATATGAAGTCAAATTTAGGACATTACCTAATAACTCAATCCAAAACTGTAATACACTGATCATATGAAATGTTTTGCAACTTACTGAATTACGCTGGTTCAGTAGTTTAAGACAGATCTAATTCTCTCTGCTCCACTTTTTAATTGTAGGTACAGTATACCTACCGGTTGGTTGGTCAGAGACGATGCCTCCTCCCTTGCTCACGTCGCCTGTGTCTTTCTCAGACTGAGTGGAATATGTTGTTGGTATAGAGTAAATATCCCCCCTCTCTACGCAGCCCCAGTCCCAGCCCCAGCCCCCCAGTCTCATTAAAGCACATACATTTTTCCACTTACATGTAGAACTTACAACATATCACCTCCAGACATGTCACTATCAATGCCATGTGTGAACTGGTACAGACATCTGCTTTTTAACAACCTAGTTTTCCCTTACTGTATCATGCCTTATCATTAACACAGCCACTCGAATTCTGGCTTGCTGTTTATTGTTGCAGCTATGGAGCGGGTGGGGGGTTATGGTATAGGAAATTTAACAAACCAGACCAGACGCTGTAATTGGTGGTGTGTTTCTTCTCAGATAAAACAATGCAGCTTCGTTAAAGTTTAACATCTAACTCTGAAGTTGCAGCTTTTGTTCATCACACACTGTGTGTTTCAACATGTATAAAGTATGACAAACCCTGTTATTTGTCCACAATCATCCTTCTTAAACATTTTTTTTCTTTCTTTCTCTGTCCCTGCCTGCTTCAGGTACTCAATACTTTTGTAAATTACAGTGTTCAAACTGTGGAGGAAGTTAACATATGTTTGTGCTGGCGCCTGCAGACAGAAGAGCACTATTATCATCCCACAGATCGTTGTCAGAATGGGCCTCGCCATTCATGTCCTCCACTGCAGCAGGAAAATTGGACGCAGAGTTTCAGTGATTACGTTTTTTTCCCCCTGAGCTGCTTTACTGGCCCCTTTGAAGAAGTAAAACACAACGTACTGATTTGAAAATGGAAGTCGTTCAGCAAGTAATAGACCTCAGTCACCAAACATTTACATCCCCTTTGAGAGGAGAGGGAACGTGAGGATACAGAGATTGGACTCTTTTGCACAAAGGACTTGGCAGTTTTTAGTCACAACACAACATTCTTTTGGCCAATATGTAACAGTAAATGCTCTTTTTTTTCCAAGTGATGTTACTTTATCATATGTTTGAGAATCGATGCCTATCATTCTGTTATAACCATGCTGTCAACATGAATTATAAATGGAAATCCTTCCTCACAAATTCACCCACGGTAGCAGTAATTGCTGGGGAAAATTAAAATTTTTGCAGGAAAACAATGTGTCTTTAAAAATTTTGATGTTGGATGTTTCATTCAGTTATGATCAAACAATGTCCAAATCTCCCTATAATCCACTTTATACAATAGACATTATTGCATCTGGCAAAACAAACAAAAGCATTGTTTTCTGTGTGTGTGTGTGTGTGTGTGTGTGTGTGTGTGTGTGTCTCTGAATGCACCACAAAAAAATGTCTGAATTAAAACAGGATGCAAAATCTGGGAATATTATCTTTTAATTAGAACATCATGTTTAATCCAAAACATTCTGTGTGGGTTCTTGTTTATTCATGGATCCAACTACAGCTGAAAAGCCTAAACAGTCCCAATTAAATGACAGCAAACAAGCAAACGATTAGTCTGGAACCGTTCTGCTGTTAAGAGCTGAACCCTAAGGTAAAGCCGAAACTTTTTCTTTGTCATGAATGGATTTCACTAAAGACTACAGATGAGGCGGACTGTAATGAGAAAAATATGCTAATTTGAAACACATTTGTGTATCTTCTGCTTGGGAATTCTTTAAAAAGAAGATCAGAGAGTGGTGATCCAATCCAAAGAACTATACTGGTGGTGCTTAATGTCATTTAGCCCATTTACTAACAAACAAAGTCATTTCCCATACCTGTTTTTCAGATGGAGGACTGCATTTTTAGCCAAAGCACCCTGGTTCTACATATTTCTTGACAAACAAAACCATAAGGCACAAGGCAACCCAAAATCTGGCAACACTACTAGTAATCGGTGAAAAAGCACTGTGTGACAAAAATGCAGTGGTGCTAATGACAAAATGCAGACAAAAACAACCTTTATCTGTTAGAAACAACTTAGCACCTGGACATTTATTTTACTTTATGCTAACGGGGAACAGCTAACTGAGCAAACATCACGCAAAGCCACAGAGAATATCTAGAGATTTAATTCAGAGTAAAAGACAGACAGGATAATTGTGATATGCAACATTTTCCACTATACATCTTGTCACTGCTCCCTTGATCTAAACGTTTACTGCCATCTATCTTTCCAACAACAGACTTCATGCACTACTTTTACATTACTGCTTTGGAGAAAATGAATGCTACAGAAGCATGAAGCAAAAAAAAAAAAGCAATTATCACCCGTCTCACAAGCATGGCATGCGTGACTATCGCTACACATGGTAAGTAAGTTTTAGATACTGCAATACCACAATGTGGCAAGAAAACTCATTTTGTGTAAATACTTCTGACATCACATCAGCCTACAGAACAAAAGCTGTGGTTTCTGGTAATGGTCAGACAAGTGTGAATGATGCTGGCAAACTTTCTCATCAACACCTTCAAGGAAAAAATGGTTTCCAACACCGAGAACAGACAAAACTTAATAGACAGAAAATAACCTAAAAACAGTCTGTAAGTTGATGCCAACAAAGCTCACTCACTGAGTATTTACATCGGAATAATAAAAACTGTCCTAATATACAATACATATATAATATAACACACATATAAGCTTCCCTAAAGCTCCTCTTGAAGGCATTTTTTGTTTACAAAATATTATGCATGTGCGTGTGTTTGTGTGAAACTGAATACCTCTTAAAAAGTCTTTCCTTCACTAGCTTGGAGGCTGTGTGGCCGAGTTTTTAGTCTTCTTTCTTCTCTTCAAGAGCAGAGGATTAGTTGAATCTTCAATAGTTTTGATTTTAATTTGATCATAGTCCACTCTCATCGTTTGCAGGGCATTTGTCATTTCCTCCTGATAATAACAAAACAAGATCACTTTTATCAAACACAACCAAGATGAAAACAGTATGCACAATATGCACATCCAGTTTTAAGTTCATATTATATGGATTTCATTGGTCACAGTCAGGTATGCATAAAGCATAAAATATTACAGAATACAATATGATATATAGTTAATATAAATTAACTACATTGTCAGAAACAAACCCGTATGCAACACCAACTCCCGACTTTCCAACAGATAAAAACTAAACGAAAGAAGGAGCACATATGAACAGAATCGACACTTACTTTAACCCTCTCCCAGACATCTTGTTCCTCGTGCAGCACACGGCTGGTGTGAAGAGGCGTTTGTGGGACCTCGACTGACTGCTGCAGCGGTGAGGGAATATAGTGTTTACCAAATCTCACAAACATCTCTCAAAACCAGCAGTTGCTCAAACAGATTCAAGCCTACAGGGAGCTGCTTACATTAATCCAGGCATGGTTTATGAACTCGGTGATGCTCATTCTCTGGGTGGGTTCAGTTTTCAGTAAGTGGCAGATCAGCTGTTTGGCTGAAACAGGAAATCATCACCATTCAATGTTCATATGTGTCCCCCACTAACAGGAGACATATCTTTGATCAGTCGTACAGTAGCTGCAGTTATGTGGCACAGTTTTTGCTTCCAAATGTCTTCAAACTCAATTCCTATGACTATGAGTTAAATAAAAAATATTAAATCTGAATGCTTCTGCAATGCATGATTCATAGAATCCACACACATTTTTAAAAAGACGGAAATTTAGCCGTCTGTTATTCCTTTGCTGCTGTGCTTTTGTATTGAAGCCACAAAATAATACCATTACTGGAGTAACTGGAAAGAAGGCAAGTCTTCTGTTTATGCTGTTTATTAACTAGAGACCAAACGTCACTTATTCTAAAACGGGTTCACTCAGAAAGAAGCCCCACTTAAAAAATAAAAGTGGTTGTTATTCCGATTAACTGATACTTATGAACTAATCATTACTGATTCATTAATATAGTATCTCCCAGTCTGTTCTCTAGTAACTCATCATTACTATATAGTCCTCAATTCTGACTTATTCAGGAACTACTCATTAACGATTCATTAATTATCAGGTCGTTCCTGATTCGTTCCTCTCTCGTTCCTTAGTAACATTACACAAAACCAGATCACACCACTGCAACTTTTCCCTGCAACGAAGCAGGGAAAAGTTGCATAACGAAGCTGCATTGTTTTTACATGACAAATTTCCAATCCAATAAAACACCAGTTTTGATTTCCGACATGCCTCCCCCTCACCTTCCTCAGACACATCGGACCACTCTGGGTTGGGGAACTCATATTGCCCATTACGGATCCGTCTTTTCATTCCTGGGGATATTGCCAGACCATGATGTGAGAAAAAGGGAGGGTATCCACAAAGTCTGTGTAAGACAGAATGAAATGCCTGATGACAAGATGGAGCACATAATTAGAAGCAACGATTATTTAGAGAGGCTTCAGTGTGAACGATGCCATCATTGCAAGAGGAAAATAGTAAAATTGCTACAAATACAGCACACTGATTGACTTACAGGATATACATAATGACACCCAGAGACCACATATCACAGGATCTGTCATACTTCTCTGGACCGAGAACTTCTGGAGCTGCCACAGTGTCAGTAGAAATGATTTAAATTGGAGTGGATAAATCGCTTCTGTTTCACATTTCATGCCTCTGATGAATCTACATAAAAGACAGATGACTGCAAAAAAACAACAGGTCATTAAAGTAGCACAGGGGTTTTCAAAGTCTGAGACTGTGGGCCTCCCAAAGGAAAAAGGCGCCCCCTCACCCCCCTTAGTTTATTTGCTTAGTTTCACTGAATTCCTGGATGCCTATAGTTATGTTATTTGATCCCATAGATACTCAACAGTTGAGCCAAGATAGCCTAATATCACTGTTTGACATAACTTCAGACTACACCAAATACATAACAAAAGGTCTGTCCTGAGGCATTTATTAGTTTCTGACTCCGGAAAATTGGAAAAAACTCTAAAATTCCCCCAAACTACTGTATCTCTGAACTATCTCTTTAACCAAGTCACACACATTTAGGCTATTCTATGTGATCTCTTTTTGATAACTAATGTAATATTTTTTCACTTCCATTCACTGAGCCTCCCCTGAAACTGTTTGGAGCCCCCCTGGGGAGGCCCGCCTGCCACTTTGAAAACCTCTGAAGTATATTCCAACTAGTTCACAGGATGTAACCTCATAACCGACATTAGTCTTGCAACTTTCCACAGGAGGCAAAATGTCTGCAGCGTTAAATCCCCTCAGGGAAAGGACTCAACAGAAAGACCGGGTCAAGATAGGTTTCAAGAAGCACATGGCAAAAATGTGCCCATTCAGAATCTGGTTATTTACACGTAATAGACTGACAGTGTCAAAATCCAGAGGCCGTGTAAAGAAAATAGCTTGAAGCTTGTACATTGTGATTTACATAAAACAGTATGTTCTGTGCAGTCCCAAGACATGCAAGGTCTTTCCAATATGGTGCATTACACACACACACACACACACACACACACACACACACACACACACACACACACACACACACACACACACACAAGTCCACAGATTTTTGTCTGAGTATATCTGGGATCATCCTGCTGACACAGTTGTTCCTGCTGCTATATGGCTATCGCTTACATCAGAAGATCTAATCTCACAGGAGCCCGCACAATTCAATGTGACATTCATCAAAACAAAAATACATTAAAAAAATATGTTCGCAGCTGTGATTGAGAACAACCACAGAGCTTACCCAGGAGAGATGGAGATGTTGTGTCATAGATGCACACATACACACGTACACATACATGTATAGGCAGCTGAGATTGGTCTGCAAGCCTGATACACTTGCTCCTCCAGTGTGTCTTCAGCCTGATAGAATTACTTTCAAGATCTCATGTTGCGTGTTCTTACCAACATAGTAAGGGGTGAAACACGGTGTTGCTAAAGAGTTTAAAGTGGTGATTTCTTTGGCAAACCCAAAATCCGTCAGCTTGAGGAAGGCATCTGGCCTTTTGGAGGTGTACAGCAGGTTCTCCGGCTGAAAGAGACAGCAACAGTGATCAGGTGTCTGGAGAACAGAATCAACCACAAGAAAAGCAAAGAATTATAAAAGCAGAAATAAAATAAAGAGCAGCAAATGTAAACCTAAACAAAAGCTCTTTATATTTCATGATGTCTTTCTGTGTCTTTTGGCAGTGAGAAACAATACCATTCACAAATTCAGTTACAAATGTTTTGTCTTTAATCTTCAAGAACACTTTCACATTTTCATGAGTGGAGAGGCTACTAGAGAGGTGTTAACAACTGGAAATATCAGAATAGAGAAGCAGGCACAGAAGCCCATTCATGAAGCAGAGGAGGTGGAATAACAATTACAGATCCTTCAAATATACTGATTTTATTCCCTTCTCTGTCTGCCCCATGGTTCCTGTCTCTCTTAACCATCAACTAAAGGCAAGTATACCATATAAATAATCTCTATATATCTCACCTGATGACTCAACTGGCATCACACATGTTGGACTTGGACTTGGAAGACCATCAATGTAATCAATCCACACTCCAATAATACTACCAAATCTCACATGATAATGTACGATGTTATGTGTGTGTTAATTTGTTCATTCTCAGCAAATGAATTAAATATACATACACTGTCCCATTTTTTTAAGAACTATATTTTTTTGTTTTCGTAAAACTGCTTATGTGCTTTCACGCTACAGCCAACAAGGAAAAATAAAACCTTCCAGTGTTGGACTTCATGGAAACAATTGTTTGTTTGCCATTCGGGGCTGTCCAGTCTGCCTATGTTAGCTGCCATTCATTGTTTGCTTACTCTACATGTGTAAACAATTAGATTTTCATATGCACAGAAGGCCGGAGGACTTTTCTTTTATATCTCTCTTTTCTCTCGTTTTCTCCTGATTGTGCTACTTGGCCTATAATATGTATATAATATATCTTTGATATGCACAGGATATGAAATTGTTAGTAAAACCAAAGCATAAGAGCACAATAACAATTTTACTCCCCACTTTTACTTCTTAAGAATGATCTCATGTTACCATTAAAAAACATTCCACTGTTGCAAGTTTTGTTTTCCATTGCAAGTTTTGTCTCAAATATATACAGTGAGGCATTACCTTGATGTCTCTGTGAGCAATGTTGATGGAATGCAAGAAATGTATTGCTTCTCCTATACTTTTCATGATGTCAGAGGCCTCTGAGTAAAAAGGAAGTGAAGAGAAATGACATGGGGATGATGGAGTTGAAACAGACAGATGCAGATCAAATTATACATTCAGCAGCACATTTTTGACAGAGTTAAAGTTATAATCCTTAAGATTTTCATGAAATCAAACCTGTTTTTGATTCTATCCTGTGGTTGGCATTTAGCCATTCAATGTATTTACATTCTGCAATTACCTCTCTATATAGTCGTAACTATTGTTAGTGGCAGAGTCGACCATTTTCGCACAGGATTCAAGTTGTCTTCACATGCGTAAAGGATTCACAGGAAACAATCTAGTGTCACTGTCATTTCTAGGGTTGCAACTAACAATTATTTCGATTATCAATTGGGTCTATAAACTGTCATAGAAAAAAAACATGGTGAAAAATGCCCATTCTAATTCCCAAAATGTATTCAGAATGCTTGTATTGTCCAAACAGACCAAAACCTAAAAATATTCAATTAAATACCATAAATGACAAAGAACAACAGCAAATCTTCAAAACGTTTTAGCCATTTTTGCTTGCAATGACTGAAACAATTCATCGATATAAAAAAAACGTTGAAGCTGCTATCTCACTGATAACAGTGTCACTGTTGACTGTTCACTCTCCTACAGCCGTATCAGAACTGTATTAAGTTACTAGCTAATGCTTTTAAGAACATTTAATGCTTCACATTAAAAGCATTCAACTGGCAAAACACAGATGACTTTTAATGTGAAGCAGTCACAGGAAACACTGTGTATTTGTAACTGCGGTTAGCACTGACCACAGTCATTTGTCAAAAATGAGACAGCCAGCAGATCAGTTTTAAAAATTGCAGGGAGTAATGGAACAAGAAGGAACAGCCCCAGTGAGCTATTACTGCAGATGAAGAGCTACAGGCTGCACACTGTGTGCAGCAAGAAATCAGAACCAGGTTGCTCATGGCATGAGGGAAAATGGTCAATTATTGACTGACTTCTTTTGTTTGGCTGCTCTGTAAACAGATACACCAGTTGCTCTTCTGTTGTATTTATGTAGATGTATAGTAGCTGCTCAAAGACTGTTTGCTTCCCCCAGTATCCTGGGACCTGTAACGTAAAACCGCACTTGCTGTTACCACCAGTAAACACAAGTGAGCCAAATCAACCAGGACTGAAATCTTAAGGATTGTAACTTTAACTCGCTCGAGAAATACTAATCCCTTTACCTCTTTCTGTAAATGCATGATTCCCTCTGTCTTGGATATGACTGAATAATTCACCTCCATCCATGCTGAAAACAAAAACAGTAGAGTGGACAGAAGTACAACATAATTAGTTTGTAAAGGCATTTGGGGATGTTCATTCTTTGACTCCTCAATGAAGAACAACTTCACCCAGGATGGTAACAAATGTAGCAGCAGAAGCCCAAAGCTGTCCAAGGGCTACATATATATATATGTCTTATTAGAGTTATGATTAGACTTCAAAAACTATATTATCATACTACTACTTTGCCATCAGGTCAGTATTGAACTTCTCAATGTTTTGTACAAAATAAGTAATTTAATTAAAATACTACAAATTATAGCATTTTTGGTTTTTTTCCACTTGCTCTTGCAAAAAATGAAAATAACTTCCCATAACACCATAAACTGCCAATTATTTCTTTAGGTAAGTCAACTCAAGTCGATTTTATTTATACAGCCCTCCATCCATCCATCATCTATATTCTCTTATCGCGGGGGACTGGAGCCTATCCCAGCTGAAATTGGACGAGAGGCGGGGTACACCCTGGACAGGTCGCCAGTCAATCACATAGGGACAGACAACCATTCATGGCAATTTAGAGTCGTCAATTAACCTATCCTGCATGCCTTCGGATTGTGGGAGGAAGCCGGAGTACCTGGAGAAAACCCATGCAGGCACTGGGAGAACAAGCTTATGTAGCCCAATATCACAAATGACAAATTTGCCTTTAGGGAGCTTTACAGTCTGTACAGCATATACAACACCATCTGTCCTTAGACCCTTGATTCGGATAAGGAAAAACTTACCAGGTAAAAAGCTCTTAATCTCTACTATAGCTGGAAACATTTATCACATGGAACCACTAATTACTCAGCCATCATTAGTCACTTTTATTATTCAGGATTATTCAATTATGTCATCACATTCATCATATCATATCCAGCTTTGAGAACATTTTTCTGTTCTTTCGTAACAGGTGGAGGTGGCTGTAGATGCCTGCCTTATTATATTTTAGACAAAGCAGCCTGTGCCTGCTTTCTATTCATTTCTACCCTGAAGTGTTCTGGAAAGCTATACTCACCTCAGTTGGTGTTCATTAAAAAAGATAAAAAGTGGACTCCACCAGCACACAGAGCAACTAATACAAGCCACAACTCCCATCAAAGATGAACAATGGCCAAGGACGGAAATCTGCTTTTGTCAACATATGCTATCACATACATTCTTCGCTCTAATTGTTTGTGTGTGTGCATGTTTGTGTGTGTGTGCATGCAGAAGAACACACCACTCCATCACGATGAGGAGGCACTTCCTGCCCTGGTAGAGATTCTCATAAACATCTATGATGGGCACAATGTGGGGGCAAGGTGACACCATCCAGTGGAGCTCCACCTCCCGCCTGGCTTCTGGACAGTCCTGCAGCATCTGAGACACAAAAAGCAGAGGGACGAACAAGTCAGAAAGCAGGACGAGATTTTAGTTTCAAATGGAGTCAGGTAAATCTGCTCTAAGTTTAAGAGGTTCATATTTTTGTTAGAATTTAGCTAAATTAAATACCAGTCTGGGTAGATAAAAAAGAATAAGATACTGACTCAGAATCCTGGCAATATTGATTATGCCATTGCTCTGAGGCAATTATGTAAAGGGCCATTTTACCGCAGAACTTTGTCTCAGTTGCAAATAGAGCTGCTTTGTCTATTAATCGACTAGTTGATTGACAGAAAATGAAACTGCAACTATTTTTGCCAAACATTTGCTGGCTCCAGCTTCTCAAATGTGAGGATTTGATCCTTTTTCTTTGTCATACATGTTAGTAAACTGAATATCTTTGCGTTTTGGACTGTTGGTCGGACAAAATAAGACATTTGAGGGCATCACCTAGGTCTTTTTCACTATTTTCTGACGTATTATAGACAAAACGATGAATAAAAAAAATAATCTGCAGATTAATCGATAATGGAAATAATCATTAGTTGCAGCCCTAGTTGCAGATCAGCTCTATGTCAGTCATTACCACCTCAGTGGGTAGTTTAGTCTATTAGTCTGCCTGTTTTCCTCTAAAGTTACCTGCTGTGGGTAAAGAGTGCAGAGTGGTAAAGAGGTTCTGGGCAATTCATTGTGAGAAGAGTATTTATATTTCATGGGTGCAAAACAATTGCTTTTAATTTGTAATATACATATTTAATCTTTACATTTTAAAGCCTACTTTTTAGTCAAGCTTATACTCAGTCATTTATTTGGAAATATTTGTAACTACTGTAATTATATCACAAGAGAAACTAACTGCATGCTGAATTTCAGTTGCATTCCTCTGCGATATTGTCATACTTGTCAGTTCCTTTTTGTGATTTCCGATTTTATTTTGAAGGACTGCTTTTGCTCATTGTGTTTCCATTTACTTCCTGTCTTTGTTCTTTTCCCGCCAGTGTTGATTAGATTCACCTGTGTTCAATTACTCACCTGTTCTTCATTAGTCCATCTGTATATATAGCTCAGGTTTTCCTTTGTCTTGTTGCCAGAATGTCTTTGATTTTTTCATCAAGCTTTCCAGTGTATGTTAAATCTTGTTTTGTGTTTTGACCTTTTGCCTGTTTTGACTACTGTTTTTTTTCCTGCTCCTTGTCTACACTTTTATCTGGTACTCAGATTGAATTGGATTTAGCTGTGTGTTGGAAGTAAAGACTTTACCACTGGAACTTGCTATTGTTTGCGGTGTGGTCTTTGCGCTTGGGTCTCTGCCAGGATCGTCACAGATATTTTCACTACATAAATTTGTAGCAACCTCAAGGATGTCAATTTTACAATGCTCTTTATCAACCTCATACTATGATTTACGGCGGCACATTCAGGGGATTTCCTTGACTTGATTAGTCTGTCTCACACTTTATATCATAATAAAATGTTCCCTTATTTCACAAGACCTCATAAATGTCAGCGCAATGGCTTATTTAGAGGGTGGAAGAAGATTGTTTACTTAAACTACATATGTATGCTGTGGAGCTTCTCGTCTGTGCACAGTAAGTCAAACTCAGCCTTTAAATTTAGCAAAAAGTTTCTCAAAAAACTGCACTGAACCTAACTAACACACTAAAGAACGGCCATATACCTTTATACTGCTGCTAAAATGGGTGGATCTCTAGCATGAAATCATACAAAGCATACAAACAAAGGTCAGGAAAAGATTTGTCATTTGCTAGTATCTCCATTTTGTTTACCCATCTCAAAACACCTTCACTGCCAAATAAAAGCTGAGTGTGCTCTCAGCATGACATTTTGTCCTGCTGTCCCACACCAGACGTCATAATCTCTCAGTCATCTCAGGCCTCTCGCATGAGGCTACTTTTAGACACAGGCATGTTCCCCTCTCTTTCTGGCTGGCAGCATTTGGATAGGAAAAGTCAACACTCCTCTTTCAAAACAGACACCTCAACATGGCAGGCCAACAGAATTTACAAACTCTGGAAGAGAAATTAGACCCCAACAAAGCCGTTTCTTGTTGTGTATGAACACCTGAATTCCAGAAAATTACAGGTTTCTATGAGAAAAAATCTATAACTTACACCTGACCCCACCTCTTGCACTGTGGCAGTGCATCGCTCTGTAACTCTAAATACCACGTGTCACTCCAAATGCACAAATCACAACAGGTATTCTGTAGTTGGATATGCATCACACATGCCTTAGGAGTGACTAATACATCCCAGGGGAATGCAGTGAGGCAATATATTATTTAGATCTATTGGCTGAAACTAAGTCTTAAAAGGTGACAGATAACTGAGGAGAGGAAAGAGGAAACGGTGTATGAGAAGCAGATTTTCTAAAATCAAAGATATGAGGGAAGCATCTGTTTACTTTCAACTCCGAGCTCAGCGCGATACATTCCGGATCCAGCCTTAACTGCACTTAATTCAAGTGATTATGAGAACACAACAAAGGGCAGGCAACGTCAATGCACAAAGGTTCTTAGTCATCCTGTTTACTGCGCACAAATCATGATTAACGAGTTCCAGAGGCACCTATGAAAATCTTTCTCTAATCACAAAAATGTTAGATAACAAGTAACTGGAGCAAAAGATCTCTGCCAGTCTTTCGCCAAATAGGTCAAAATCAGACAACATTAGTGCAGCCAGACTTACTGTAAAGACTTGCATGGAGTATATCTAGTGTTGATGTCTGCATAATGTGCAAGACTGTGCCATTGCACTTGCCACAGGTGATATGACTTCAAGGTTCAAGTGGCAAAACTAGCCTGCTGCTCACCAGCTCTGACACATCCTGAGAGGGAGCTACATGCAAAATCATCCATCCGAATGAACTCAAACATACTGTATATCCAAACCAACATCAATATATATCACTGTAACTAGAAGTAGCTTAAACCCACAATTCTACAGTTTAGCTAGTAAATAGCCTACCACAGACAACATGTTCTGCTATCTTTACTAACAAATACTAAATTATAGTGGTGCAGGTTACAAACTCTCTAACTATAGGCTATAACACTAGGCCAATGCCCTTTGGTGTATAATAGCCACAGTAAAAAGAATATGCGGAAAATGTGTTTATTTCTGTTTGTCAACGAGCACAGAAAGCGCCCATTCTCCTCCCCATATAGTTATCAAATTTACATTTACAAGTTTATCTAGTATCTCAATTATTTTACAATGTAGTGACAAAAAAATCTGTAACATTAAGATAACAATGTTTACCTTTAGTGCATACTTTTCTCCACTCTCTTTGTGGAATATTTCCAACACTCTGCCATTTATCCCCATCCCGAGCACCTGACTTGTTACACTGTAATCGTCTGTTATTACATTCCTTTTGATTTGAAGAGGATTGTTAAAAGGTTTCACAAAGGTTTGTGGGAAAGGAGCTGAGTTCAGGTTAGGCTGCTGTTGGATCGGGAAAGCCGACTGGTGCTGATTCGACATGTTAACTATCGGCAACATTACACATGAGTGGTAACTGTCCAGCAGGTGCGTTTCCCGTCTTCTCACTGTATGTAGCAGGCTAGCTATCTTAGCTTGTTGTGGCACCTAGCTCATGTTGTCCTTGTGTGATATTAGCCCACCGCTAGCCAGGGTAGCTACACAGCTCTCACTCAAGTCCTCTTCAAGCAGCTGTACCGGTGTTGTGCAGTTTTCCCACTCCCCGGCAGAATCCTATTCCCCTTGGCGTGAACGCGCATTCGCTTGTTCTCAGTGCCGCTTATTTTCATTTATTCGATCTGCCTCTTCGTTTTACATCTGCACTCTTCTTTCCGACAATATGAGTGTTTATACACTTTCTACCACTCAACAAAGACCAGAGCATCACAAGAGGAGCAACTTATCACAAAAAGCGATCCTATATTTAAGGTTTTAGGTTTAAAGATGAACACATTGCAATGCAAACATCAGAATGGCACGAGTGATAGACGACCCATAATGTACACCATAACATCCACGATAACAAACTACGAGAGCACTTAGAATGCTTAATAGTTTACAAGTAATACATTTGTGTAGGCCTATTATATTATTTATACTGCCAAAATTAAACCCCCCACACGTATCTATTGTTTGCAAATTCTGAGACACTTTATATTTATTGTGGTTACATCTTTGGGTCACTGGGTGGTACCCTAGAAAGCACATGCTTGTAGTCACAACAGGGACCATTTTGCAGTGGGGAGTAGGATTAGGGCAGCCTCACATTAATGCTGCCAAAATTCAACTCCCCCCCCATCATCACAATGGTGTTGATAAGAGTGACTGTTATTGGTATTTGTAATGAGTATAATTAATTATTAATAAACATTGTATACCACCTTTCTTTAGTTAATTCATCTTTTCTTGGTTTGCATATATGTATTTATTGTGAATATACTTTAATTTTACAATAATTGGTTTAAGAGTGTAACTAAAGAGACAACGTTTTCTGTAAGTCAAAACGTATTCGGTCGCTGCATTTTCTACATTATCAAGTCTAGGGTACCATCCAGTGACCCAAAGATGTAACCANAGTGATAGACGACCCATAATGTACACCATAACATCCACGATAACAAACTACGAGAGCACTTAGAATGCTTAATAGTTTACAAGTAATACATTTGTGTAGGCCTATTATATTATTTATACTGCCAAAACTCAGCCCCCCACCCATATCTATTGTTTGCAAATTCTGAAACACTTCAAATGTATTATGGTTACATCTTTGGGTCACTGGATGGTACCCTAGAAAGGACATGCTTGTAGTCACAACAGGGACCATTTTGCAGTGGGGAGTAGGATTAGGGCCGCTTCACATTAATGCTGCCAAAATTAAACCCCCACCCCTCTCTATTGTTTGCAAACTCTTGAGACACTTCAAATTTATTGAAGTTACATCTTTGGGTCACTGGGTGGTACCCTAGAAAGCACATGCTTGTAGTCTCAACAGGGACCATTTTGCAGTGGGGAATAGGATTTTTGGCAGGCCCAGTTTTATGCTGCCAACTCCCCCACCCCCCCAGCACAATGGTGTTGACAAGAGTGACTGTTAATGGTATTTGTAATGAGTATAATTAATTATTAATAAACATTGT
>LKNJ01004312.1:42603-120268 GCA_002120245.1 Maccullochella peelii | reverse complement strand
AGTCATGTGACCGCGGTGTAGCTGGTTTATAGGCTAACGTTAGCTTTTTACTGCTGCAGATTGCATTTACGCTTCAAAACTCATAAACATGGTGTTCATTTGTGAAGATTATCCTGCTTAACAAAATGTTTAAGTATCATAAACTTGTGTTATTTATATGCAGAGCTTATTTTCTGCAATAATCCAATGGAAAAATCCCATTGGCTTTTTTGCTAACTTCCAGTTGGCCTAAAATAATACCTCATCCCTTCAGCACTCTATACATAATATACAATAACAACCGTATCCTTTAATAATATAAGACAGTATACTGTATATTTACACTATTTTCTCTTGAACTACTGCACTTTCTTTCTTTAACTTAAAATAAAATCACATGCATGTTTTATTTCCTGCAGACTTGGATCCAGATCCAGATTAAAATGTAAATATGTAATATTTTTAAACTGCATATTCAGAAGATTGAACAGCCATGATGAAGCTACTACTAACCACTAAGTGCTAGTGTTGTTTAAGAGTGTTGTTTTTTCTCCTAGAATTGCACAAAATCTTAAATGGGATTTGAACCATTATGGGACACTAAAACTCTCCACTGATGCAGGAAATGAAATTATTTTAGGATTAGAAGCTGCTCCAAGGGACACAAAGTAATTAAGAAGTTTTCCAAACCAGAAAACCAGACAGAAAGTGAATTCTGGGTATTCTGAATAATAATGGTCGAGTTATCAGTCTGTCAAAGTACTATAATGGTCTTTTTGTGCCACTCAAGGCACCTTTAGAGATCTAATCTAGTGATAATATCACATGTCATTGTGGGAACCTGAGGAGAGAGTCAACAAATATTTGATCAAAGGCGAGTTGTGAGGGAAAGATTTCTTCATGCGGAGCAGCTTTGATGTCAGAAACGATGGGTCCGGCAGCAGAATATCAGCACATGAACATGAAATACTGTATTACTTTTTGTCTCTGCAGCCTAATTCCTCAGGTTCCACCACCTCTTTCATCCTGTCTGCCAAATACAGATATAAGAAATATCATCAGAAATGTTAACATGTTCATGAATGAGGAGAAATCAGTTCAAATGTCTGAGCAGAGAGATTGAATTAATTAAACAGGATTATATCATATCATATGGGTTGGGAGTGAGTTACTGCCCCAAACCAGGGAGTTCAAGTATCTCGGGGTCTTGTTCACGAGTGAGGGTAAAGTGGAGCGTGAGATGGACAGGTGGATTGGGGCGGTGTCAGCAGTAGTGTGGGCGTTGTACCGGACAGCTGTGGTGAAGAGGGAGCTGAGCTGGCAGGCAAAGCTTTCAATTTACCAGCCGATCTACGTTCCAGCCCTCACCTGCGGTCATGTGCTTTGGGGAGTGACCGAAAGAATGAGATCACAGATACAAGAGGCTGAAATGAGTTTCCTCCGCAGGGTGGCTGGACTCAGCTTCAGAGATACAGTAAGGAGCTCAGACACCTGAAGGGAGCCGCTGCTCCTTCATGTTGAAAGGAGACAGTTGAGGTGGTCCGGGCATCAACAGGTTGACACATGAATGGGACCACTTAATATTGTGTGATTGGCTGTATAGAAACACAGGTGATCTCAGAGACAAATGAGCAGAAATCTGGATTCTTTCCACTTTATTTTTTTCCTGATAATGTCCTGATCATTTCCAAGCAGGTATCCTGGACAGAAAGATTTTGGTACCAATTAAAGGGAAAATATAGAGACTCATTTTTGTAAGAGTCACTTGAGTTAAAACTGAGTTAGTGTTCACTTGACAAGCAGTTTCCTTGAAAGAACGGCTCCATTTAAACCCAAGTAAATTTTCAGACCTTATTCATCTATACGTTGAACTGTACGCTGTCCTGTAGATACATTTGACATTTTTGCATGTTCGGCTGACCTCCTGACTAAAAGACTCAAGGTTCAAGGTCTTTATTTATCAAATGCACTACAATAACAGGCGTGGCAGTCAATGAAATGCTTGGGCTGCAACGTCCACAGCTCGAGTACTGACTGGGCTATCTTTGTTGCATGTCCAATTAGCAAAAGCTAACGTGCTAAATTAAGATGGTGAATGTGGTAAACATTACACCGGTTTAGCATTAGCATGTAAGTATTGTCACTGAGAGCATTCTGACAACTCATGAGCAGGCCGGCCTGCAAGCTGAGAGCCAGAAACTGGATCAGTTAGTCAGTGGGCGCGGTTATTGATCGATATTTTGGGGTGGAAGTAACAAAAATTGCTTGTAAACACTAAATGTCAGTTGGGTATTGTGAATGATAAATGGTAGACAGTATAGAGACAGAGCGCGTCACACTTTGAAAGCCACGCCCACCGGAGGGGAAAACAATCAGCGCCACAACGTGAACCCAAAGGCTCAAACGCTAACAGAAGGCCTGCAGCTAGCTAAAAACATTAGATTTCAGCAGGTCAGAGGATGATTTTAGCGCCCTGTGTCTCCCAGAGAGGACAAACTCCATACAGTGGGTCTGTCTCAGTGTCCCTCCTCAAGCTAAGCTACTGTAGTTAGTTACTGTTACTGTAGAGACACTGAGAGTCAGGATCCCACAGTGTCCCTGTTCTTCCTGCTGACGCCTCACGTCTGGATCCACTTCTGTCTTCTTAAAGGGTCAGTTTTTGGGTTCGGCAGCTTATAAAAACTTAGTTCTGGTTCTTTACCCTGTTGGTAGAGCGTCCCACCACACAGCAGCTGTTAGCCATGTTTCTGTTGTTTGCTAGCAGACCGAAGAGACAAGGAGGCGCCTTCACGCAACACAAAGTCAATGGAGAGCGATGACTTGTCTTCCCCTCCGGTGTGGGCGGGGCTTAAATGCGCTCTGTCTCTATAGATTTATCAGAGCAACACCGTTTCAAATAAAATATCAATCAAGTTTATCAAATCAACTCCTCATTTATCACTCTATTGTTCAATTCTCATACATTTCATCACTTCCATTATTCATTCGTAAGCATTTTCATCACGTCCATTTACTTCAATTATTTTTTGTTACTCCCACCTTTGAGGCCGCTTTCCTTAATGATAATGTGAATGATCAATGATGAATGAATGATTTATGATGAAGCACGGCTCTCTTGTCATCATATCACGACTGTTTTAATTAAATCGGCTTTAATCAAATCACTTGACAATTGATCACTTCATTTCACATCGATTTTTACTGCTCCATTTTTCAATTCACATGCATTTTCATCACCTTCATTTTTATCAATGAGTTTGTGTTACTTCCACCCCTCGTATGTCTCATCTAATCTGCACATAAACAGTCAAGCCTCTAAAATAGCGAGAATGACACGACGTCGACCCCCAGTCCTTACAGAGAAGGTTAGACTTGATTGCACTGTCTGTTGGTCGATTGCGTGATCCATGAGTCATTAGTTGATTGCTCCGCACTGCTTGTTTAGTTTATGGATAATAATTTGCCAAAAGTGAATAATTTAAAATGTGCCAGTAAATGTTCAGCGTCTGAGAGAGAGGAGACTGTCAGTTATAAACAGAAGAGTTTCATCCCAGTTGAGGAAAATATCTGAAAACTGAACAAAGACAAACCAAACATCTATCTCTTGTAGAGCAGCAGCCAGAAAAATACGGCATCCTGTGTTCGGACGTTTTCCACACGTTTTTGTAGAAATCTGATTGGAATCGCATTTCGAACCAGCTCCAAATGTGGCTTGGATCCGATTTGCAAAGAACACATTTCGGGAAACCATGTTGCAGAGCGGCACGATGTCTGCAGCCAGAGGAAGATTTTTATTTCAGTGATGATAGAAATAAATAATAAAACATGTTGATGAAGCTGTTTCAGCTTTAATTCTACTGAATCTCAAGTCATAAACGATCACGTCATATCACAAGATGTGACGCAGCAGCGCTTGCACCGTTACGCATTTCAAGAAAACATGAAAAGGCAACGACACAGTAGATTAATGAGCTGCTGTAATCAAACATCTCACTCTCAGACACCAGAATACCGAGATATATCTGACCAATCAGAGGCTGCAGTAGAAAGTAAGAAACACACATTAGTTTATAGATAAACGGAGACTGATTTAACTACATGAAACCTTATTTGATGCTGATTTAATATTGAAATATTTAGTTTGCTCTCGATGATAAAATCCCTGAAGTGGCAGCGAAGTGTCTTTGCTCCAGAAACGGATTCGGATTCTGAGACGTCTATTTTCAGCACAAAGTCTGAGACACCTTTTCATCAACATACCAACAACTCGCTTTGCCTCATTTGAATAAACCTCCCTCCTCTTGGCTCCTCTGCTCCCACCTGTGCACCGTGCGATCATGAGATCCTCATTCCTGTAACAAAGACTTTAGACTTTCTTCTTTTACGTCCCCAGAACGTGGAGACAGTTCAGCCTTACTGACTCACTGATCCACTGACTTATATCTTTAACTTTTACTACATGCACTGTTTCCTCTTTTTCATTACTGTGAATATTTCTTTGCTTGTAATATATAATACAAGTAACATAAAATAAAGATATGATGCTGAGATTGAAGGTTTTTCTTTACCTAAACAATGGTAATAAAACAAGATTAAAGGAGCTTTGGAATTTTTGAAGTCTGCACATATGTAATAATTCCTTCTCGTTATACTGGCTTTCATTTTGTAGAGCGACTGCACTGTAAGTAATTTACTGTATAATTTACTGATCAGTTTAATAGTTTTGAACCGGGACCTTCAGTATTTGGATTAAGCGGCTGATTCAGTAGCTACAGCTGTTATTTCAATGTGTCATATATTTTTTTTTAATCTATTTCCACATCTTTTGCTGCTGTATGTGATTATTTTTATTATGTATACTGAGCGTCTTTGACATTTCTTTCAGGATGAATTCAGTTCTATCGGATCTCATTTTCAAGTCATTTAGGTAAATGTATCAGATGGGATGCCCAATGTTAAAGGGTCCAGGGCCTCTCTACTGGGTCCATAAATGTCTCTTCCACTTTTCATGGCAATCCGTCTCTTTGGTCCAGAGTGAAATCTCAACGGTTAGTTGAAGGACAGACAGATGGACCGATGTCTCCATTCCTCATCATGCAGCGCTGCTTCTCACTTTCATTTGACTTCAGGGTCACTTTGATGTGAAGCAACAATTCGGGACGAGCAGGGCCTGCTGCAGAGAGACGGGATCCTTTCCTCTGGTTCCTTCTTTAAGGCTCATGCATTATGTGCAGCACTGATCATTAGTGTGATTGCCTTCAGAGGTCCATCAGCTGGCAGAGACCTCAGCCAGCAGGAGGCCTGTAATTACAGTGAGAGGCTGCTGCTCTAACAAACACATGGCAGAGCGAGGGAGAACAGAGAGGTCACGTCCACTTTGACTCATTTGTTCTCTTTCTGTGAAAAGCACCATATCATTACACACACACACACACACACACACACAGTGCTATTATAGATGTTTTATGTATTGCAGAACTGTCAAAAGGTTTCTTTCCTTTCTGTAGAAAAACACATTCTTCTTCTTCTCTTCTTCTATTATAATAATAATTATTATTATGCCATTTGTCCCATCTGTTAGCCTTGGGATTCACAAAACATGCTAAGGCTAAAAGTAGCTCTTAACTGGTCGAAACTCCTAAAAATAAGGGGTTGTTGTAACTTTAAGACGCCTCAGTTTTTGGTCCGAGAGTAATTCAGTCTGAGAGAAGTGAGAGGAGTCACTGAGGCTGCCGCTGAAAATAGTCCCCAACATATTTGAAACTATATATCTGTGAGGTGTTTTTAAAGATTTACGTCTTCAGCAGGAACCAATGGGCTCGGAGCTGAGAGCCACAGACAGGAAGTGAGACAGGACTGAGAGACAGACTGACGTGTTGCTGGTTTGGATCTGAACATGAGATTTGTTGACAGCAAGAAAAATATAGAATAACAGCAGACTTACCGTTTTGAGTATTTTGTACATGGACGTACGTGTATTTAACACGTATTTCTCAGAGTACTCAGATCTTGTAAAAGTAGCAACACCACAGTGTAGAAATACTCTGTTACAATTAAAAGTCCTGCATTCAAAAGCTCACTTTAAGTACAAAAGTATTAGCATACTTATATACTTATATTAAATATACTTACTCGTTATGTAGAATGGTCCATTTCAGAATCACATATGTGATATTATTGGATTATAATTATTGATGCACTTTAATGTTGCAGCTGTTAAATGCAACAAGTCCTCCGACCCAAACAACATATATAGGCGTCGGCCTACCGGACCTTCGTTGTCATGGTAACAATACTAAACACGTGGTTAACGTTGTGGAACGGTTTAGGAAGTTTGGGTTAAAATAACTACGTTAGTTAACGTAAATTAAAATAAGTCAACGTGGACTTTTGGTTTGACACGGGACACGAGCAGCGCATCCATCCTCCCCGACCTCCTCACCGAGTGGACTCTGTCGCTCTAACAGTACTGCTTAGTGCTGAAGTAATGTTAGTATGCACAACCCTCCCTTCATTAGAATCAGGGAGTCCTGAGCCGACAGCTGCGCCCTCCTGAGGGAAAACAGATCTTATCGGGCCACTCTATCGATTTGTCATTCCTCCTCCTCATCAAAGACTCGATGCCGACGCTCTGCTGTCGTCCTCGACCCGAACGCACACCATTATTATCCTGATTATTATTAGAGAGCAGCACGAAGAGTCGATCAGTGTTGGAAGTGTTTGTAAAAGTACGGTCAGTTCTGTCCTTTTTCTGGCGAGGGAGAAGTTACTCATCTGCTGCTGACTGATAACTCTCTGTTCTGCTGCCAGAAATTGGAAAACTCTGCAAATGGTGCAGAATTCAGTGGCAGGCTTTTTAACTGGAGCTCAGAGCAGAGATCAGATGCTGCAGCTCATCGGCACCGTCTGCCAGTCGCATTTAGAGCCAATTTTAAATTTTGACCACTTTTAAATCATCAGGTGGAGCCTGCTATCACAGAGCTTTAACCTGCTCTGTAACTCAGGTCCTGACACATCTTTACCGACCGATTCATACTGGTAGCTGCAGCAGGCCCCTTCTAACCCATATCTGTGAGGCTGATGACGCCCGTTCAATCGAGTGGTAAGATCCAAACATTAACACACACACCCGTGTGTTAACGTGAGGAAGCTCACAGCCTCCTCCTCATCGCTCCACAGCAGCGGAGGCTGGTCCATAGAGGCAGACGGGCTCCTGCTGTCCTCCTCAGGACGTCGTCTCTTATATCAATTTAAAGTACTTCATTTTTTTCATGCTAATCTGTTATTGGCCAAAACACGTAAAATGACGTCCTCTATTTTCTAGTTCCATTTATTGTGATTTTGAAGTTATTTGAAGGATTTTGGGTGAAATGACTCGAACGCCGTGGGCTGATTTTCCTCCTGTTGAGTCACACACACATCTGGTGTTTATTTATTCACTAAGTCTGGTTCTGTTTTCATCCACACCCCAACTTTTACACCTCAGTGAAGCGTAAATACCTTTTTGTGATATGAAGAGCTTTTTCTTTTCTGGGTTTTTTGACGTGCAAATTGAAAGTGCACATAGAGACAGGTGGATGTAATGCAACGTATTAAAGGTTTACAAACAGTTTTGGTTAGAAGTGTTGAATATTAACAGAACAGTGTATGTTTACTTCATCTGCCTGGACTTTTCTGTGAATATGTGTAATATAGAACTAACTGCACAGAAAAAGCTGGCAGGAAGGCGAAACAGATGTGCTCTTGTTAACCCCATACATGCACCGGTTAAATAATGAAGTGACATTGAACCAGAACCGATCAAGCCCAAGAGAAATTAAACTCTCTAAACCTCTGGGTTCAATCGCGTTTAAGCTGAGAATCAGAGCTCTAACCGAGAGGCAGAACATGGAACAAGGTGTACAAATTAGAAATCTCATTCCAGAGACTTTCTGTGACACAGAATCTACAGGGAGTTTATCTAAATCTGTATGTTCTCTGCATGTTGTCTGCGGCATGATGCACTAATGTGACCCAGTTTCTGCGTGAGGGGGTTGAAGAGGAAAACAGAATCTGGGGGCGCGACGCCTTTTGAAGCTTCATCATTATACTGGAGGAAACTGTGCAGGATTGTGAGAAAAGAAAGCAAAGTGAGAGGGAATAAGAGTGAAACCCTGTTAGTGGTGACCTTATCAGCAGCTCTGTCATCATTTCTACCTCATAAACACTGAGTTCAGAAGCACGTTATGCTGAAGAGCTCCACCGACTCCGCCGCATGGATGGCGCTGACATTTTGATGAGTCACATCATACAGAATGAATAATGCAGATTGTGGGAAGATCAGTGTGGAAAATATTTACTCCTCCATGTTCAGATCTACAGGCGCACACATGTTCATCAGAGGGGAAATTAAATCATGTCAGTTTTCATTTGAAGATTTGCGCTGTAAAATGTTGACAGTTAAAAATATTTACATGGAAATTAACTTAACTTAGATCGGAGGAAGTGGAAAAAGCTTTATTTCTTTAGCATTTTGCATTAAGATTTAAAAACATACATTATAATACAATAACACAAGATGTGCATCAGAAAACAGAAAATTAAAATAAGTGCACAATAAAAAGAGGCTACAGCAGTGCTTTGAGCTAAATGCTAACGTAGCTTTTTTAGCATGTTAGCATGCTAACATTTGCTGATTAGCACTAAACACTTTTCTTCAAAATTGATTGTTGTTGTTGATTGCCCAACTAGTCTTAGGTCATTTTTACATTATATTATATTATATTGTATTATATTAAGACGTCAGCAGCACAAGATGGCAGCTCGCGGATTTTATTTTGGCTTCATTTTTGTGCAGTGGCAGGAAGTGGAGACGCGTCAGCCATCTTTATTTACAGTCTGTGATGTAACACGGCATTTTTCTAACGTTTCCAGTTGCATCATGTTTTTCAGCCATGCTAGCGTTGTTACTCTGTTTGGTGGTCGGTCCACTCCTTTGGACTTCTTCTATTTTCACCCAAATGTCACATTTCACACTGATTACAAGGGATACAAGATACAAGTGATTTAAATGACAGGGAGACACATTATAGTTACAGGATCAGACCATCATTGCTTAAAAGAGCCCGTTAACGAGCACTTAAACTGCTCGTCTGGTGTTGCATCACAGGACAGGACTCTGTTCTTATTTGTTGAGCCAATTATGTGTCGTCCATTATGAAACATAAAAGCTTCAGCCTGTTTCCAATCCCCTCAGTCTGTGCAGCTAATGGACTGTACACAATAGTTTGAAATCATAGTGCTGCTTGTCCTTCTTGTTTCTGACTAATGTGTCCATTGTTCTGGACCAACAAAGGAGTTTTGTATTCAGCCTGCGCTCCCCCGCTCTCTCCCAGGCAGCACTTTTACTTTAGCTTTGTTCCCATAAAACCAATGGAGACAATGTCAAACATTCCTACTGCCACTTCTAATTCATACCGAGTTCATGAAAACATTTCTTCTGCCTGCAGAATGACTCCTGACTGACTGACTTTTCCTGTAGCACCACCATGAGGTTGGCGTTTGTGGTTTGGAGTGAAATATCTCAACAACGTTCGGATGGACTGTCATGACATGTGGTTCAGACGTTATTATTATATTAGCGCTGGTTGTTGGCATTAGACAGGAGTTGCATCTTGTAGAACCGTCCAGTATGAACATGCAATGGTTCATTTGGAGACACTGAGTTTATATTTTCTCATGAAGTAAATTAAATTGCATGCAGCTTTGTGTGGAGGCTCCAGTAAAGATCTTGACCTTTGCACTGTGCTGGAGGATAAATGTGAAGGTTTTTTTTTTACGTTACAGTGCATCCAGACTTTTATTCGATACCTGGCTCGTGCTCGAACAGCTTCTTATCTGCTGATTAGAAACCCGTCGGCCTGAACCCTCCAGCAGAAAGGTCACGTCGACGACCTTTTCCACCTCCATGGAGGAGAACACTCCCCTGTCAGTCGTGACATTTCTCCTGCCCGTCACATCCAGACGGAGGAAACTGTCTGCTGCAGTTAAGATCTGTAGCTTCACCTTTAGCTGACGGAGAAGTAGATTTTACATTTGGGGTCTTATTCTCCTCCATAAAAGCACTCGAAGCTCACCTGTTCACAGGTGGTACCTGTTTCCATATTAATATCATTTAATATTTCATATATAATGATATAATATCCATTTTGTCTTGTTCTCTACCAACTTCTTTGGTTAAATATTCAGTTTGAATTGTCTGCTATTTGATCATTTAATATCTCATTACTTTGGTGTTTACTTTCCTTTTCATTCTGTTCAATTGTAAATGATGCTGCTTTTAATGGATTATTTATTGCTGTGAAGCATCACTCTTCACCTGGACAAAGACGACATTTAAGGCTTTTTGGTTGAGGAAACCTCCCGTGTCAGATTATTAGTTTACACAAGCAGCCATTTTCCTACAATTTCCTTTTTTCTTATAAGTTGTTCTGTAAAACTGTTCACATGTGTTCAAATAACTGAATGTAAATGATCTTTAATCAATAAGTGGAAAGTGTGCCTTCAGTGTGACTTTTATTAAACTCCTGCCGATGTGTAGCGCGGTGTGTTTTATTCACCCTGAGCCAAGGCTCACAGGCACATGCTGCCGGAGACTCTCGAGGGACCGCTATCCTTTCACACGTGTCGACTCAAAGACGGGAGAGGTGACAGGATGCCAGTCATTGTCAGCTGAACACCAACACACAATCTGGTGCTGCTTATTGAGAATGACGGGCTCAAGAGAGGTGGTTTACGGTTGGAGAAGTGGGCTGCAACCAGTAGAATAAACCTGAAAGGCCCTTAACCTCAACCTCTGTTTTTTGGTTCCAGCTGGGAACCAACTCTTCAGGTTCCAAACCAATTTATTTTTGGTCGAAATGCTCCGAACTGTTCAAAGTTAGGTGATCCGTTCCATGCTGGTGGAAAAGAGGTCAGAGTGGGATTTTATCTGCTGGAGTGTCCATGGTTCTTCTCCCCTTCTGCTTCTGCGCAGTGTTTTAAAACACAGGAAACCACATTTGCGTTCCTAGTGGAGACCATCATTCAGTGCGTTTACATGCACTTAAGTAATCAGCTTACAGTCGGTTTCTCCAGTAAGCTGATTTCTGAAATGTCAGGTCAACAAGAAACCTGGTTTCTGTAATCAGTTTAGTTGATTAGAGAAACCGGATTTCCCAGCCAGATTTCTTCCGGAGAACGCAGATTTCTTGGCCATGTTTCTAGTCAGCTGTTTACAGGTACTCATGTGGATGACAAGGACTCCAGAGTACATGAGCAACAACATGTAGCGATTGGTCCGTGTATTATTCCTTAGAAAGTCTGACTAAAAACTGAAACTAAATCGGCCTCTAGAAGTCGAAATGAGTTGGTCTGTTTGTCTGTCTGCCGTCTCACAGTCAAAAAAGGCAGGGGGCTTCACCTTACCTGCACAAACCTGATTCCTCTGAGTAACCTGGTTTCTTGCACACAGTCTGATCCTAAAAGAACAGGATTAGAAAGAAGGAAAACACAGCAGCACATGCAGTAATACCTTGACACATGTATGCAAAATAATAATCACAGCAAAAACGTGCAGCTCAAGTGTAAATAGTCATAGCATTTAGGCTGCGTTCTTGTTTATAGACCTTTGGATTGCTGCCTATATTGTACCAACACTGAGTTAGACAGTTAATCCCCACTGTGAAGGCAAAGTAGTAATTACTGATCATAAACAAGACAGCAGAGAGACAGAGAAAGATGCTTTTAAGGGGACAATAAGCATGCAGAGGGTAATTACAGGTATTTAGTATCCAGGTCGTAGCCTGTGAGAAGCTTCTTTCCTGGTAATGGCAGCAGCTGCAGACTTCGCCGTCAGCACACCGGAGTTAGACAGAGGGGACCGGAGGAAACCATCCGAGCGTCGGCTGCCTTGTGTGGCCTCGCCAGCCTCAGCTCCTCCTCTCTGCGCTGGGAAACGCTTGGCTCCCCGACATGATTCTGCTCCTGGATTGCTTCACTTCACTGGCAGAGATCCAGGAACTCAACACACAAAACAAAATGTATATAATAAAAGAGCTTCAGAAGCATGGTGGGATGTCAGTCAAGTCAGTTTGGCAGATGTGACGTTGCCAAGGAGAGTGAAAGAAGAGAAAAATGATCTGCTCTGATGATTTTGTTAGTTTTCAGTGTGCTCACTTGTGTGCTTCACAGCGGTGGAAGAAGTATTCAGATCATTTCCTTAAGTAAAAGTACCAATACAACAATGTAAGAAATACTCCCATGACCTGATGATGGTGCTAGATGAAAAGCTGTTACAGTTCATCTGGAGGGGAACATGAACGTCTGAACCACATTTCATCACAATCCGTCCAACCAACTCTGGATTCATTGTGTTTTACAGAAGAGCAAACGAATAATTCCAAAGTAAATCTTCATTAAAAGCACGCCCACCTAACAAACCTTTACTGACGGCCCAGCTGCCAGTTGAAAGCAACTTAGAAATGTGAACTGATGCCCCTCATCCAGGTCTGATGCTCAGGCTTCAGCCAAAATGCAAAATGAAGGCTCCAACAATTTATCAAGTGTCTCCAGCAGCACAGGTGTGTTGAAGGATTCTGTTTTAAGACGCTTAAAAGAAGATGCCTTTTATGGTGACACACTTTTAAAATGTCTTCTGTCAGTACGTCGAAGCCGTCACGTGACCTTTTCACACCTTAGCTACAGGCAAAGTCTTCAGGACTGGTTTTAACTTGGTACAAAACTTTCTGAGTTTACTGTCCATATTCTAGTCATGATAAATGACGATCTCATACAGCACTTGATATTAGAATTTGAACCCTTTGTAATATTAGCAAAGGTAACGAAAAACAAATAGTTTGCATTAAAAAACTACAGTTCCCATCAAATTTTACATTTGACACTGCAGCAGTGTGTGTTGTACATCACTGTAACTGTCTCTCACTTATCCATGAGACCCACCACGCTGTGTTTTAATGTCACTGCAACTTTTTAGCTGCAATCTCTGCTGTCAGTTCTTATAGTTGCTGTCGTGCTGGTCGTGCCACATGTGGATGGATGGAAACGACCAATTTATGAAACGTTTTGAAGTTAAGAAACTTTGCTGAGCCGGACTCGTCGGAACAAACCTCACAGAAAAAAAGCAAGAGAGATTTCGGATAAGAATATGAAAATGTTCTTACATGAGGCTCAGTTTTAATTAGCACCAAACTACATTGTTCTTTCCAGGAAACCTCTTTAAGGAAATGATTAGCTCAAAGCATTACCTCAACATATTGTACTTTCTGTGTCCACTCCACTTAAATCCCACAACTGAAAACATAAACTTCAAGCCCCTTCTCTGAATGGCTGAAAGGCATTCTGGGAAACATAGTAAGTTACGAACTGAAGAAGAAGTTGACAAGAAAGGTTTCATCAGCAAGTTACACTCGGAATGCATGTTAGAGACTTGTGAGGTCTAACGAGGACGAGGCTCAGAGGAGGATTCAATCATTTTTCCAGATGTTTCCCACATCTGGTCCAGCTTCACAGACGCAGCAGACGGGAAAAACTGTTTCAACTTCTTGTCACAAATATCGTATGATGATGTTTTATATAAGGAGTCAGTCTAGACCTGCTCTTTATGACAAAGTGCCCTGAGATAATGTTGTTATGATATGGCGCTATATAAATAAAACTGAATTGAATTGAATTTTATCAAGTCACAGCTGAACTCATATGAGCATCATATTAACAGCCATAAGAGACAGGTGATTTTGCCGATGGTTATGTAACTGCCTCCCATTGTCAGTTCAGAGACAAGTTTTTGGTTCCTACCTGTAACAATAGTCATAATCCTGGAGGCGGAACTAATTACTGCCAATCTAGTTTTCCGTATGCTGTAATTAACACAACACTCAAGTCAAGTGCCAAAAGAAGCATTGTGTAAGCCCTCAAGTTAAGTTTTAAATATTCAGAACAAACGCTAACTTAGAAGAAAGAAGATAAAGACGAAGTATTCAGCCCCTCTGAAGTAATTAGCAGCCTACGAGGTGTTCGAGTTCAGTTCTGTAGTAAAGCCGTTAGCTACGGGTGAATTAACCTACAACAAGCATACAGTAGAAGGTTACGGTTATGTTTTTATGACATATTTCCAGTGTATAATTTAACTATACTATGTAATGTATGAATGTGTTAGCTTGTTATGCTACTCTTTGCAAAGCTATAGGAAAAGGCAAAACATACATATGCATTTTGCTTAATTGTACCCTGTATTTATTTATTTTTCTCACGGGTTGGTCTGGCAAGGAATAAACCTCTTTTTTACTCATGGCCTCGCGCCTCAGATCGATTACTGCAGGAAGCTGCAGTTAAGATAAGATGCAGTGGTGGGAGACGCAAAAAAAATTGTTTTTGACTAAATTCAAAAGAGCAGATGGAAGAAATGACCTCACCTTGACCCAAGGATCAATATGTGTGAGATGTGAGTTGCACTTTGGACAGCAAACCCTTAAATATCCCATTCACTTACCTCTGAACACAAACACCAAACACCTTCATCTAAATCATGTTGTTTGGTTTGGTAGAAAGAGACCCCTTAATTTGTGCATTATGTAAAAAAAGGCAAAAAATAAACCCCTTAAAAGCACCAGAAAATCAAAAGTATGGAGTTCAGATTCAGGAGCAAATTAATTATATTTTAAGGGATTCTTATTCAGTATTTATGTATTTAATGGGTTTCAGCACAGATTCAGTAACAGATTAATTATTGGATTGTAATATATTAAGGGGTTTTTAATGGGTTTTCCACATGGATTAAGGGGAAAAACATCACTCGTACTGCTTAAGGTGCAAATTCAGAGGGTTAAACCCCTTGAAATGGTTACAATGGTATAAAAGCCCTCCCTAAAGTTTTACTTTAGTGAAAAGGGCCCTTATCATATTATTTGGTCATGTTTCTTTTTTACCCCATAAATAGCCCCTACCTGAGCAGGTAATCCATTATATATCAATCCATTATGTTTAAGAGGTTCTTGTATTGAACCTCGTCAAAGTGCCAGTGTTAATAAAAACCCACAGCCTCTATGAACTCAGACTCAACCCACATTCTGGACCTGGACTCTGAGAGGTCTGCTCTCCATCAGGAATACAGAACTGCCAACAAAAGAAGTCCCCTTTTAAGGATTTTAATGCACACCGAGAATATCAAGCTATCTGGTCGTAGATACACGACTTTAACATGGAGAAGAGCTCGACGGGGGTTTTGTCCCTGAACAAACTGCGAACAGATCTGCGTGAGCTGGGATGCAGGCATGGGCATGAATGTAGATGTGTATATCTGTATGTTGCCGTCTATGAGAGAAGAGACGAGGATACAAATGTAAAAAACGGCTGGATATCATCTGAGTCACCTTCAGTTATTACCCTCAGAGGTCTAATCTAAATAAGCATACAGCGAGAGCATTCACCTCTCAGGCTACATACAGGCCTTATTAGTTAAGGTTGTTGGGACTGTATGCAGCCTGATGTGAATACCTGCAGACACTACTCAGGGCTGAAATAAAGGTATTTCCAGCTTCGTTTGTTTTTTGGGGGTAAAAATCCAGTTCATATTCTCCTAAAAAGGCGCTAAAATTAAACTATAAAGGAAACAGCATTTCTAAGTTTTGTTATACTATCATTATTCATTAACAAAGATGTCAATAAAGATATGGATTTATAAGAGTTTATTGTATGTTATGGATGGAGGAGAGCCAAGATGATGTCGCAGGGGTGGACTAAGGGTCCAGGGGGAGGGATGAAGGGATGAGGGGAGGAATCAGGGTCGTGGACAGATGGATGGAGGAGTACAATGATGGACCGGTGGCAGGAAGACAGGAGGGAACCAGGGGAGTTGAGACTCTGCTCTGATTAGGATAGAGCCCCCGGTGGTTCCTGTAATCAAACGAGAGAGAGGGGGAAATAAAAAGGGTTTGGGGGGATGTCAAAACGGAGTCGGGGGAAGGGAACGGATAAGGTGTGTGGGAATGGGATGTGTTTGAGGCGTGGTCTTTGTTCCCATAACTGAACTCCTGTTAATTGTTAGACGGCTGGTAGAATGTTAATGTTGTCTGCTTTCTGTGTTTGCATGTACTTGTTTTTGTTTTAACGCTTTGCTGTCAGAGAGGGGAAGTTCTCCCTTCAGCAAAGGTGATTTAAGATCAATTGTGCCTCCGTGCCACATAAACAACTCACTGTTCGCCCTTCTTGGAAATGCACGGTCATGCTCCGGGGCGTCAGTGTAATCCATTAAAAAGCATAAAACAGGCTCATCGCTAAAGGCATTTTAGAGAGCTGCTGGTGGAGCATTAATTTGTTTTGAAGCAAATCCAGGGATTTCAGATATGACGCTCGTCTGTCTGCAGTTGATTATTTTGAAGCAGAAACATAGAGAGGAAAACCACGAGGGGGGCAGGCCAGCTGCTCTGCTCTGATCTGATCTTAAGCTGCTCTGATGCCTCTAAAGTCTGGACTGAACAACAAAAGTTGTGAAATGATTGGCTCACTAAACATCGGTCCAACTCACCTGAGTGAGGTGGGACTGTCTTAACCTTGGGGACACGGGGACGGGTGGACACTGAGGCTACATCCACACTCCTACGTTTACACCGAGCGTCCACACTACACCGGCGATTTATAACCCCTAAAACGGAGACCTTTAAAAATGCGTTATAAGCCATGCTATCGTTGTTGCTCTGTGGATGGAAATGTCAGTCTGTCGATCCACCACTTCATCCAACTATTGGACAAACTGTCATGAAATTTTATACAGACATTCATGTTCCCCAGAGGATGTATCCTACCGACTTTTCCGATCCCCTGACTTTTTTTCTAGCGCCACCATCAGGTGGAGATTTGTGCTTTAGAGTAAAATATCTTGACAACTATTGGATGCATTACCATGAAGTTTGCTACAGATATTCATGTTCCTCAGAGGATCAATCCTAATGACTTTGGTGATCAACTGACTCTTCCTGTAGCGCCACCAGCAGGTTGACGCTTTTGATTCAGAGTGAAATGTCTGGACAACTACTGGATGGATTGCTGTGAAACTTGGTTCAGACATTCATGTTCCCCTCAGGATGAACTGTAATAACTTCGGTGATCTTCTGACTTTTCATCTAGTGCCACCATCAGGTCAACATTTATTTTCTATTTGTGAGAAATGTCTTTTGTTAGCATGCTAACACACTTGTTAGATATCTAGATATAATCTGAATGTTCTCATAATTGGCAGATGTAAATGGAGCCATTAGCACCTTTAGCTCAGTTTCAAACCACCATGTTATGCTGAGTGTTGGAGTGTTATTATAAATGACTATAGAGGAGAAGGGGTGGGGGGGTGTTGAGGGTAAAATGCAAAACACTCGAGAAAATGGCTGAAAATGAATTGTGTTTTCTGGTCAGTACCAGCTGCACACAGGCAGGATATCTGCAGGTATCACGTTTTGTTTTCCTCCCTCAGAAGAAGCCTGTCATTATTTATTCCTGTTCAGTGTAAAAAACAACCTCCGCAGAGATAATCCAGCACAATGAACACGAGCCTTATTTCATTAATGCAGCACAATGGTCCTTATTTCATTGAGCAGAGCGTTTTCAAATTAACACTCTGCTTCTCGTCAGTTATCTGACATGCAGGAAATAATCATCTCCAGGAAATAATCCCTAAAACACGCCGCTGTCACAACGTCACTGCGGTTTTTTTGTTTGCTGGGAGAGAGAAGAAGTCAGTTTATATTTTGGGGTTTAATGGGGACAGTTCAGCAGGATCACAGAGAGGAGGTGAAGGACTGATCCGGCTTCTTCCCATGCCTCCTTATATCCCCCAGGAGAAATAAAGCAGAGTTGTGGACATGAATCACAAGAGTCGGGTGCAACACACGTTAACTGACACACTGCCGCGTGGCCCCGAGCTGCCGCTAAAGCTACACTAAAGAGGCTGTTTCACTGGACCTGGTTTACCATTTGACCCACAGCAGCCGTGTATTTGGGGAGGCTCAGTGAATGGAAGTGAAAAATATGACATTAGTCATCAAAAGGAGGTCACATAGAACATAGAACAGCCTAAATGTGTGTGATTTGGTTGAAGAGACGGTTCAGAGATACAGTAGTTTTTTCCCAGAGTCAGAAACTTTTTTATGTATTTGGTGTCTGAAGTTTTGTCAAACAGCAATATTCAGCTATCTTGGCTCAGTTGTTGAGTGTCTGTGGGATCAAATAACATGATTTTCCCAAACTTTGTTTGAGGGGAGGCCCACAGTCTCAGACTCTGGACTAAACTACACACGTCTGGAACATACTGAGCACACAGAGAAGCTTAATACACTGCAGAGTGATTTATGAGGTTTGAGTTGTGTCCGCTGTGCTAACTTGTCACCTTTAAGAACACTGACATTAAATCCAAACAGACTCCAGCTGCTCTTCTCTGAAGGAGGAAACCACCAGCCACACTATAACTACTGTATACAGTATATACAGTATATACCGTAAGTATATAGTCTGGGTGAAGTGCTACTCTGCTACAATTCAAAGGCAAATATTGTACTTTTACTCCACCACGTTTGTCATAAACATTAGTTACTAGTTACTTTGCAGATTCTGATTAATAATACAAAATATAATCAGCAAATAAATGATGATGTTATCGTTAAGATGAGACTTTATTGATCCCTGCGGGGAAATTCACAAACTACCCAGCAGTATATTAAGTAGTTAAAATCATAGCTCCACCTTCACCAGCTGCAACATTCAAGTGAAGAACACATTAATGCATCAATAATTATAATCCAGTAATATCATATAGATTATTCTGCATAATTAATACTTTTGGTACTTTAAGTATATTATGGTGCTAATACTTTTGTACTTTTACTTAAGTAAAAATATGTAATGCAGGACTTTTACTTGCAACAGAGTATTTCTACACTGTGATATTACTACTTTTACTCCAGTAAAAGATCTGAGTACTTCTTCCACCGCTGAATGTGACAGTTTGAAAAGATGAACTTATTATGACTAAAGCTTAAAATGTAATATTTTGTCCCCAGAACAAGTTGATAGTATCGGTCAAAAGGTGAAATGAGATGTTTTTGAATCTTCAGAGTTTAAAATAAGTGTCAAAGCATGCTGCAGGACCCGTAACAGACCCGTTGTATCTCGCTAAACACAACCCCAAATAAAATAGAACTAATTAAGACAATAAGGCAAGTGACGATTAAGTCAGCCTTGCATAGTCAGCACCAGTTAATCCAATCCATGCTCAAAACAAGTCAGACTAGATGTTAAATCTAAATCTAAGATAATCTCACTTACTTAGAGATACAGTCAGGAGCATTGGGGTGCATCAGATACAAAAAAATGATAAGTAATGAAAAGTGAAATGATGTGTGACAGAAGCAACATTTAAAGTAAATAGTTCTGTTTGGAGGGCTGGCGCAGACGTGGACTGCTGGGAGCCGACATTAACACAATACGACACTCTGTCCTCCTCGCTCTGCCTTTTCAGTTTATCACTGTGGGCTCTCCTGAAACCTTCACACAGCACGAGCTCTCACATCTTCTAGTGAAGTGTCAGTCAAAGACTGGCAGACCCGGGTTATGAGATGCTGTTGGCGACCCTGCTGGCGCTGATAAGATTTCAGCAAGTTGATTCAAGATCCATTTATTTTGAAAGCGCCTTCGGCAGAGAGAAGAGCGCGGACAAATATATCAGATATAAAAGCAAGAGAGATCAGTCGCCAAGAAACATGAAGGCAGTGAATCAGCAGACGTGCACTTCAGAGAGACGCTGGCACTCATAACCAGCTCAAGCAAATTTAACAAACTAAATCATCAAGGAAGGATTTTCCATAAATAGGCATATTTAAAGCAGCAGACATCAAGATTCATGAGTAATAGAGACTTCCTGGACCTCAGCCTGGCTCTCCGGAGAGCTGAGGGAAGTGACATTGGAAATAAAATCCCCCTTCGTCGACATAAACAGAAGTGTATTCAAGTTATTGTTTGATCAAGTGTCATTTATAGCAGATTTCCATTCCAGCCTCGTCACAGTGCTTTAATATTAAGTGTCTGCAGGGACAAGGCCCACATCTGCACCCATGAAATTAGTAAAAGTAGTTTGCTGTCATTTAACAGACGGCCGCTGGTCGCCATTGAAATTCATTGCAACTGTTGTCAATCAAAGCTGACCAGTTAGAGAGTTCGAGATAGAGGAGACAGGCGGGCAGACAGACAGGCAGCAGGGAGCTCAGTGAGGGTCTGAATTTAGCTCCACTTACTGCCGTCAATACAACACAGTGAGACTGTGAGTGTGATTGGATCTGACTCGTGTCCTCCTCGTCGTTTTGATTCAATAGACTTTGATTAATAGACGATGGCCTCCTCCGAGATCTCTCATCCTGAAATGAAAACCTCATCTGACTGCCAGAGCTCGGTGACGAGCAGGACCTGTCACTCAGCTGTTGTACCTGCACACACACACATCCACACACCAAACTGCTGTTGGAGCCGTTAGCTTCAATAAGCCGATCCATGGCTCGATGCGATGCTGTTAATAATCCCACAGCAAGAGGCTGTCTTTTCTGATTAAACACTAATTACGCAGATACGGGAGAAATACAGCACTAGTGGCAGCCCATCTCTTTCTATCTGTGCAGCACCGTTGTTTCTAATTACTAAAGATTAACTTGAGTAATGATAATCACTCTTTTGCATGCTTGTTGCAAAGAGGAACATTACGGCTGACTGGAGGTGTCTCCTCACAGGTCAGCTCACCAGCCACCGCCGCCGCTGTCACGAATTCAGTGATGTGTCACGGACAAATGGTTTCAATTACTTTTTCTGTCTCATAAAGTCCAACCAGCCTCAGAGGAAGCTCACCTTCCTGTCTGAGATAAGAACCTGTTCCTGCCTCTGATTTTCAGATCTTTATCTGAGCAGGAGGAGGTAAATGCTGTGGTCATGGCAAAATTTGCATCAGCATCATCAGTTTCTCACCGGATCTGTTCAGCCGCAGTACTGCTGTGCACTCAGAGCTGATTTGACATAGACCAGTACACAACCACAGTCACAATCACATACGCAAGGGAAGAAAATAGACTCAGGCTGTAATCAGAGTGAGCAGTTCCTTCATATCATTTTGGGACCAAACAGTTTCAAGTAATGGATCGCCACAAAGTTTTTGTACAGACATTCACGGTCCCCAGAGGATGAATCCTACTGACTTCGGTGATCCCCTGGATCTTTTAGAGACTGGAAAGCTTGAGGCTGTTGAGCTTGCAGAGGCCCTCAGAAGAGCATTTAGCTGAAAGCCAGGTGCTTTTAGCTGAGCTCAAAGAGAGAAAGAGAAATGGGACAAACATCAAGAGATCCCGGCACTGCACCACTCGCTCCAGAGAGAGGAGGAGGGCAGAGATATCAGAGTCACCTAGCCAAGGACTGTTTAAGAACTGGAGGGAAGAGAAGAGCTCTTAGTCCTGCTGCTCACTGAGCACCAATCAGCTCTGGAACAAGATCTCTTGGGTGGATGTTACAGAGTGGAGCTTCTTCCCTCACAAACAGTCTTTGGCTGAGTACACAGAGCACTTCAACAGCCAAGTTCAATTTTGGCCTGCCATCAAGTTACTTACCTGCTGCTGGCGACGTTTTTCATTTTAACCAGCGAAAGTGAAAGACGGCCCGTTACAAAAGAGAAGCTGCTGTCTGAATGTGTTGTACACTGCTCCTCCTTGCCAATATTTTCTGTGTCTGAACTTGGAGACACTCGCTCCGCTACCAAATAATCTTTCACATTCACACACACAAATTTTCACTTGCATACATGAGGGAGTAAAGAAAGGATCGGCATTTGATCTGCTTTATTTTAGCTGATACCGATCCATTAGAATATGTCTGGATCGGACCCGATACAGGTCTTAGGATCACATCACATTGTCAAGCATATAAACTGCTGTCTCAGCAAGAAAAGAAGCCCTAAAGAAATAAATGTGACGTTTAAAGCCTGCAGGCGACATGAGGGATTTCTTTACTGGACTAGACTTCCAGTTCCTCCGGGGGTGTGAGGTGATTGACAGGAAACCGAATGCAACGCGACGCAGCGCTAATATCAAAACACCTACAGTAGCTCAGCCTTGTGAAATCAGGATGAAACTTTCCTATTTACTGTGATTTCAGATCCAGACAACATAATTACTGCAGTTAAAAATGTAATCGTTATGTATGTTGTTCCCTTCCAAGACTCAAAACTCTGACTCGACAGCTTGACAAGAGGCTCATGTAATCACACACTTTTAAGACGGCATGTCTGTCAGATGTGTTACAGATGATTTCTAATCAAACAAGCTTTGATAACGTCTGTACTAACGGCACATGCAGCTGCAGCACGAAGCCTTCGAGGAACATTGTGGCTTTCAAAGTGCTTTCACTTCACTGCCCCGAGGGAAAGGCAGTGTGTGTGGAGGACCGGCAGGTAGACAGACGGCTCTGATTAAAAGCACAGTAGATTCTGCTGCGTTCAGCTGCTGCTCAAGTTGGAAAGTAGTTTCTCAAACCAAACTCAGTTCAGCCTCATGAGTTTAGACAATTTTCAGAATAACAGAAGAACCTGATGTTGTGTTTCTCACTGAATTCAGTTAATCTGAACGGAATAGCCACAGTCATCAATCACCCACAGCTGCTCAGCCAGTGCACATGCCAAAACCGTTTGTATCCTCTTCCTGGTGCTTCGTGTTGCCGTGTGGCTCGCTGCACATGTGGATTAATGTCGTTTTAACTTAACACTTCACACAAGAAATCACCCCGACAAGGTTCACAAATTAGAGCTGAAACGATTAGTGGATCACTCGATTAGTTCAACAGATAAAACTAATTAGCAAATATTTGATTAATTAATCATGCAAAAATGCAAAATAAGACCAACAGCAGGTTCCAGCTTCTCAGTTGTCAGGATTCAGTCGTATGTGGTATTAAACGGACTGTTGGTCGGACAAAACAAGCTATTTAAAAATGGCCCCTAACAGTTTGTCTTCTGGAGATTATTATGGGCATTTTTAGACCAAACACTTAATAATGAAGACTAAGAAGTCATTAGGCTGCAGCCCTCTTGCAAAATATACATTTTTGATGATGATACAGCCGTCGTGCACATTTAACAGCCTTTTGCAGCGTTCTTGTTTTGAAACGAGAAACTCACACAGCTAACGTTAATGTGCTAGCTGCTACATCTGACAGAAGCTTCCACTTCTGCCAATCCTGACACATTAAACTGGGAAACTGGACTCAGTGGCCTGCTCTGTTGGTCCAAGACATTTTGGATATCTGAGGTTGGTTATGACAGCGTGCTGTGTTGTGAAAGTCATATCTTTGGAATAAATATTTCTCAGATGACATCTCACAGAAATGAGGCTGATCCGGCATTAAGATTTCCATCATCCACATCTGTGCCCAGAATACCTCTGTCAGCACAGGAGAGGATAACGATGAAGATAATGAAGTCATTGCTCTCTCTTTTACTCTGTCTCGTCAGGTGTCGCCCTTCTCTCTGCGTACAGAAGATTAGTGAGTAGCTGTGGGCAAATATTTTCTCTATTTCTTATTTCTCCTCCTCCTCATCCATCACCAGGTCACCTGCCAAACTCCATCACATCACCTCCAGCTCCATCACCTCCTGGAGTTAAAGTGGCTGTTTGCCGGCTCGATGGTCTGGCTGAAAAAGCTGAGAGACTCAACAGAAGGCAGATCAGAGCTGTTTGGTCAGGACACCAAGACAGGAGCACTGAAATTGTTTCCCGTGACGGTTATCCCCGTACCCCCCCAAATATCCAAGGTGTTCTTCATCTCACCTCGCCCCCGGAGAAGGCAACCAAACATCCAATCTGCCTTTAATTTAAATCAGGAATCTCATTGAGTCCAGGGAAATCGATCGCCTTGTGGTCTGAGTTCACAGCACAGCGAAGACACGAAGGTCACCTTCACCAAACGTCTGCCTCAGATTAACTCCAGACCTTCTCTGCCTTGTGTGCCTGACAGATAAGCTGCGATACATTTACTTTTATTTAGTCAGATACTGAAAGTTAATTAAGTTTCCCAGACTGAACTCTGAAAAAAAACAAACCCACCAGATGCCTTTTTCATTATGAGCTTGACAAATTCCTGTTTGACATGTCGGACTCTTCATCATTCAGTTATGAGGAGAACGTCGTTCGCAAATGAAGAAAAGCTGTTTGTCTACATCAGATATTTGCATGATTTGAGCATCAAACAGCTTAAACTCGGTTCAACAGTGCAGCGAAGGCTCTGTTTGTTGTTGCAAACCGAGGAGAACCTCGTCAATATTCTCTTCCCTAAATTCAGAGCAGGGCGAGACAACAGAGGAGCCTCTGAGAATAAAATGTAAAGTCAGTTAACTGAGATCTGATTCTTTCTGGGAACAAACGGCTCAACGAATCTCACACGTTTCTTCACGAGCTTCCAGTTTCCTGATGGAATCCAAAGCTTGTCCACACAGAAGTGATCTGTCTGCAGCTGCAAGCATTTTCTCTCATTATCCTTCCACAGTAAAAACCAATTACCTTCAAGCTGTTGTGACTGTTATGTGTTTGAACCACAACCAGAAAGGTGTGTTACAGGGGCTCATTTCATTAGAACAATCATGTGTTCTGCAATTTTTCCTTTTGGTCTTGAAACCAAAACTGTACTTTTTTTGATAACTTGCTTAGATGAACACGTTTTTCTACAAAACACTGTTTTTATCAAACACAAGGAAGTCAAAGTTCTCAAATGTTGTTTGAGAGCCGGTCCCGGATGATACCATATCAGAGTTTATGCAAACGTTAGGGCCACTAGCCTTAGCATAAATGCCCACTCTTTATTAGATTTGGGGACATCTACACTCTAACAACCCCCAACAAACTTGTTGCCAAGATAGCATTACGTTTGCCAAAATCATTAGTTAGTCCTCATTCTCAAAGCCTTATTTCTTGTAATAGTCAAACATATTGAACAAGCAAGTTCTCAAAGGTAAACGCTGTCTCAACACAAGCAGTCGTAAATTAACTTTTCACAGATTAAAATACAGCCTAAAGTGTCTGAGTTTTGATTTAAATCAGAAACTGTCTGGTCAAAGAATAAGTTAAGAAGTGCACAAATCTGTCCCTGTAGCCTCGGCCTGACGACGAGAAACATCCTCCACCCACAGCGGTTTACTCGTCGACTCCCAGGTTACAACAGTGTTTTCTGTGTACACTGGCTGATATGAAGTGTGCCTTTTCTAAATATTGGCACTTGTAGTTTACCTGAGCGTCATAATGAAATGAAAATGTGGACCGGAGATAACAGCCCTGGCGGCGGGAGGTGATTATGATGAGCTCACGGGCGGCAGGTACATGAACACACCAGCTGGTTTACTGCTGTGTTCCTGTCTTCCTCAGGGAGGATGCCACAACAGAAGCAAGGAGGAGGTGATCCTTGGGTCTTAAACTGTTTATGCAAGTAGCAGTGGGTCCCCGGGGCCCACAGGTGGTCCTCTGAGTGGGCCCCCAGTAAAATGTGTGTTTTTTGACAAATTGTAGTGTTAAAGGTGCAATATATGAGATACTGAACATTAATATAGCACCAAACAACTATTTGCTATGTAAAGATACAGTGCAGTAATGGCGTCACACTCCCTCTGTGTGTGTTGTTCTGTTCTTTGTTTTGAAATCCGGCTCGTGCATGTTAGTGCATGTTAGTGCATGTTAGTGCACGTGAATCCCTCCACATTTATAAAGAGACAGAGAGAGTAACCGCCCACGCAGTACTGTAACAGCGAGACGGCAGACTGCAGTTCAAAGCGATCAGCTGAAGGCATTCTTTCGCTCGGAGCTGGCTCTGGATCTTTCTGTTATTTCCCCCCAGTCTCTCTTCTTCCCCCCCTCCTCTCTGTACGTTCATGAAGTCAGGTACATTTCCCCACCAGTCAGCAGTCGACATGGACGAAGAGAGACCGTACGACAGAGGTCGGCACCTCCGCGGCTCGCTGCTGCAGACGGGTCGAGAAGTGAGAGTGAAGATAAATCCACTTTTTAATCCCAAAAGTTTCAAAATAAACTGGCTCCTTTGTTTTTTTACATTGTGGTGTAATCAGACTGGATTTAATCTGCATTACTGATTTACTGATGAAGATAAACCAGATTAAAATAGATATGTTTGTAGACCAAATAAAGAAAGAGGTGTGTTTATAGAAGACATTTTAATCTAATTTGACTGTTATTGGCATTATTTGTGATTTAAAGAGCTTTGTGTTACTGCAGCTGCTGACACTGGTGCCTATATCTAAATGAAAGCTGGCTCTGACTCACAAAAAACCCCACCCTAACACGTCTTCTGGCATGAACCCAACTGTGAAAAACGTCCTTAACCTGCTTTAAAGTCAGCGGTCTGAAAGGAGTCAGGAGAAGGGAGCTCGTTCTTATCGCTGCAGGATTATTCATTATTTTTAGTCACATTTAATTTGTTACAATTTAATTTGATTCAATCAAGCTTTTCCCCTCCGTACCAATATAGAGTCCTTAGAGTCCTTTTAGCGTTTGTTGGCTCTTCTGTGTGATTGCCCTCAAGCTGTGACGCTCAGCCAATCAGAAATAATTGGTGGGCCACAGAGTTCGGCGCTCGCTGAACTCTGTGGCCCACCAATTATTTACACCAGAGAATTATTTACACCAGAGAATTATTTACACCAGAGAATTCCAGCAGATCAAACGCACAGCCAGTCGTCAGCCTCCACACGTGAAGAGGCTTTCACACTAGAAAGGCCAAGCTGTGCCGTTCTGGATCAGAACCCGGGATCGGTGAACGGGGCAGGAGAGAGAGACAATCGATCTGCCTACGCCCAACAGCCGCTCAGTGTGAGACCTTCCCCGTGGCAGACATCTTGGCAAGAACAGCTTGGGTGTCACGAATAACATCAATTACACAGAGGGCTTCACACCTGCACGGTCATCTTAGTCTGTTACATCGATAAGAGCGATAGTTTAGTTTTTGAGCCACGCTAGCAGCTCGTGTCTGTGGATGGTAATGTCGATCTGTCGGTCCACTTTGGTTCAGACATTGATGTTCCCCTGAGGACGAACCCTACTGACTTTGGCCTTTTCCCTCTAGCGCCACCATGAGGTTGACATTTGTGAATCAGAGTGAAATATAAAAGTTGAATGGACTGCCATGAAATTTGTTAACTAGCTTTATCCTTTAAGAAACTCTGTCTTGGCCCGTTCTACTCTGGAATCAAACTGAAAACATAAACCTCTCGTTGGTGATTTTAGTGCCATATGTTTGTCTAAACTCATGCTGCCTTCTATACATTATTAAAAGAATTACAGTAAAAAAACACATTTTCCAGTATAAAGGATACTAAGGCAACGGTACAGTTAATTAATAAACACAAAATCACCAAATACGACTAGTTAATCTTAATCTAACAGGACCAACTATAGTTTATAATTAATGTTAATGCGAACATTAAACATTATAATGTTTAATGTTAGTTCTTTATGAAAGACTGGAGATAAAGTTATGTCTGAACATTTCACTCTTTGTCTTTCTTGGATTCAGGGATGCAACTAACGATTATTTTCATTATCAGTCTGCTGATTATATTACGATTAATTGATTAGTCTATAAAATATCAAATCGCAGTTCCCCAGAGCCTGAAGTTACGACTTCTTCAAATAGCTTCTTTTGTCTGACCAACAGTCCAAAACCCAAAGACTCTTCATTTATGCCATGAATGACAAAGAAAAGCAGCAGTTAAATGAACCGTAAAAGTAACTGGATATTTTCTTTTATACTTCTGTGGCAGAACAGGAAGTGACGCCCTTTCTTCCCATTGGCTCACAGACCTGCGGTCCCCAGTTGGACCCTTGAATATCCTTCTGACCTACTCCAACATTCATTTTTAAAAATGTTCATTTCATATCAAGTCTCTACACTGATATTATTATAACATGCATGTGAGTTTTTACGTCATCACACCAGCAGCTTCGTAGAGCATACTGCTCTCATTTTGTGGTATTTACTTTCAAATTAGCTGGAGATCTGAAATAAAATCCATAGTGGTGTCTTTTAAAGACTCGTTTTTAAAAACTGGCTTTTAATTAAGTTGTTGTTCCTATTTTTATTCCTTTATTTTATATTTTTTATTTATTTGTATTCTTCTTAATTGCACTGGATTTGTTCTACTTTTAAACTGCACTGTGTATTTTCTGGTTTTATGCCTGTGAAGCACTTTGTAAAGTTGTTTTAGAGAAGTGCTATTGTTACATTCTGTTAATCTGTCCATTTCTTGTTTTATTTTGAAGTCTTGTCTTTCCCGTTTCCTGTCTGTTCCTGCCCTCATGTGTCTGTTGATTAGCTTCACCTGGTCCCTTTTACACACCTGCCCCTGATTCCCTCGTCAGCCTCTTCCCTGTTTATACCGGCCCTTTTCCTTTGTTTCCTGTCGGTTCGTTGTGTTCACTGTGTTGGATGTGTTCAGGGTTCTGTGTTTTGGTGCCCCTGTTGTCTCCCAAACCTGGATATACCTGTTTGTTTACCTGTTGCCTGCCTACCTGTACTTGTCAGTAAGTTAATAAACCTTTGGAACAACCCCTGTCTGCCTGCACACCTTTCTCTGCCGCCTGAAGCGTGCCACGTAACGGCTGTATAAATAAAGAATATTATTATATTAAAACATAACTGAATTTCCCTGTGATACAAGGACAAACACAGTTGCCGATTTAAATAGTATGTGACAGAAACATAACTTCTGAATGTGCTGAGTCCTGACATGAGAAGAACTTTTTAATTTTAACGTGTCAAAGCGACAGATTGTTGAAGCTTCATATACAGCGACCAAACTGTGCGTGTACATATGGGCACGGGTTTACCCCCAAATCATTAAACTAAAATGAGGATCTTACACTGAATACTTCATACTGTGATGCATAATGTATTCAGAATATGAGGAGAGCTTCAGTGCCGCTGCAGCTTGTATACAACACATCAGTCAGCTCAGTGTGTGAAAGGCACAACACAGCCTGCCAAAGGAAAACTGGTGCTGAGAGAAATGTGGACTCACCACACACACACACACACACTTGCCAACGTAACCCCGGCAGACTCTAACGTGGAACCCACGAGGGAAGAGAAAACGACCCAGAAACAGCTGGAGGTCAACAGACACTCGGGATGATCAGGCTGTAATTCAATGTTAAGAAAACGGAACGTAGATACTGAAACAACAGATTGAGATTGTGAAACAGCTGTTTGAAAATGGAAAGTGAAATTTAAAATCCTGAAATGGAAAATTAAAGAACTTGTACACACACGAATTACGACACAGCTGCTGTTGGAAAACAATGAATAACAGGTGTTTAATGTGTGAGTTTGTTCACGTGGTTCAGGGAAACTTTCTGTGCAAAGAAGCCAACATTTCCCTGCACACATCAGCCTCGACATTTGCGTGTGGCCTCCTGCTGCTGTGGGTTTGTCTTGATCAGATTATTTAAATGGTCTAATATTTGTTCATATAGTTTCCCAGGAAACTGTTGTTTTTTTTAACTAACATTTGCCTCTGTAGGTTCTGGGCTTCTCAGCTTAAACATTTGACCTCATTTTGCATATATAAACTGCAATATATGTTTTAAATTGACACTGAAGGAACGGATCATTTAGCTGATCAGCAGTGTGTCTGATTGATGCTGTGGGTGTAAATGCTGAACGAAGAGCAGCCAATACAGAGTGAATATAAACTGAAGCTTGCTGAAGCTTGTTAGGGGGGTTTTAAGGGTAAGTGACCACATGTTGAGTGAAATAAAATGCACACAAATTGCTCGTGATTGACTAAAGTCTGGCCTTTTGTACAGAATCAGTCAGGGTGAAAATAACACGACTGCCAAGCAGAGCCAGCTGAAGCTCACAGAGAAGGAAAATGGCTTGGAACAAGTCAAGCAGACCAAAGCTGGGAACAAACACACACGCCACCCATTATGACGACTGATTATAACGGCAGCGTGACAGCCGCGGCAGATGGGTCTGTAATCGTCTGTGAGAAACGGCTTTCGGTTTCAGGGCTCTTCTCTCCTGAGTGTCAGACAAGTTTGGGGATCCTGATTTTATCAAAACATGATTGATATCTCAGCTGGAACCTGAACGTGATCGTGTTTCTGCAAATTAATGACAGAAGTCTGAACTGGGACGACAAATCTGGTCACTAGAAGTGTGTCAGCCTTTTCACAATCATGGAAATAATCTTAATTAAACTCAGTAGGTGTTTTTGAAACTGTCGAGCGGAGGCCAAAGCCAGCTCTCCCCTCTGTGGACAGCAAGAGTTACAACTTCAACCTCAAAAATCATCTAGTTTCAAGTTTATTTCTGAATATAAAACCCACAGTGCTGCCTTCAGTGGGTGTATCTATCTGTAACCTGGTTAACAGGTGCAAACAATGTCCCAATCACACAGGTGCAAGTCCTGAACTAATGCACAGGAGAGTCAGAGGAGGAAACAAACCCAAAGACGGCAGCTTGGAATAATAAGAAGAAATAAAAGGAACAGGTTGAATGCTGAGTGGGTTTAAGACCTGGTGCTGTGTTCCCTCCACATCCCGACTTGGAAAAATCTAATCAAATATTGCTAATTCTCCAACATCTTTTTGTTCAAGGTGCCTTTAGGGGAAAACTATACTGACTGTGAGAGTAAAACAAGTCACAACGCAGCAAAACGTCGTCAAAAGAAACTTCTGCAGCAGTGACTACGTTTACATGTTCTACTATTATTCTGAATGTGATGCGGGTCATGTAAACAGCATATTTTATTTGGATATTGGTAGGATGTTCTTATTAAGACGTGTGATGTGCAGATGTTCTTCAGGTTTTAGGAGCGTCCTTTGGACATGTGTACAGCTCATTCACGGCCTCTTCCTGTTTGCGCTCAGCTCTGTGCTGGAATCAAACCGACCAGCCGACAGTCTGCAGGGCTGCAGGGGCAGAGATGCACAGAAGAGAAGGAGAAACACAGCTGCTGCTAAACACGATGAAAGACTTGGAGATCAACAGGTTTCTGGATCTGAGCAAATATCTCAACGCCGACCTTTTCAAGAAGGAACAATAGAGGGAGGCTGAGTTCACACGGTCCAACAAGGCTGCATGGAAACGCGAACATTGTTGCATGGAAACAGCTCAGTAGGAATACTAAGGACAAAAAACTGAATATTTAGTGCATGTAAACGCAGTCAGTGACATATTGAGGGGAAGAGGTTTGATTTCAGAAGTGGGGACACATGAAGTCAGTGAATGCTGTTATTATGAAAGTGGTTCCCAAATCAAAGACTTTATGATAAATCATTTATTTTATATTATTTAATTGTATATTATTAATAAGCACTGTCCTTTACTGCCTTATCTTTGATGGTCAGATGGAATATATTTTAAAAAGAATATTCACTGCAAATAAAAATAATTTTAAAATAAAAAGGGTTTTTTTCTTGCAGGTGTTGTCCAGCCCTGAGTCCTGCCTGCAGGTTTTACCTCCACTAATCAGAGGATAAATCTGCCTGACAGGCACAATCCAGGGCTAAACTAAGCACTCTAATCACTGCTGGTGAAAATAAGTGAAAGCCACCAAGAAGAATATATTAATATTTTTATCAGCTCTGTAAGGACAGACTGCCTCAGTCGAGGAGTCTGAATGAATCTATTATTCAGCCAGTCCAAGCGTAATATTCTCCACTATAATAAAATCCTTAAGTGGCTTTGAATTTGGAAAATACAGTCACCAAACTGAGGGTATTAGAAACGTATTAGTAGTTGAATCTGGCTGCTGGAAGGACTTTGTTTGCTGGAGGCCTGGAAAAGATTTGGGCTGCTGAGGTGAAGTTCTGCAGTCAAACCTAAGTGCTGCTGTGCTCAGAGGACAACATAAAATGTGTTTTGGATGTGAAGTGTCCCTGAGGAGGAGCATGTGTGTCTGTCGGCTTGAACAAATCCTCAACATCCTCTTTTAAATTCTGCACCCTCGAAAGTACTGGAGTCTAAAAAAAGTCTCTTTCAGGCAGAGTATAATCATCTCTTCTGTTTAATTTATATTTTAGCGTCGCTGTGACGTCCTTACATTCTGCAGGGTTATGTAGTAAAATTCACCAGAGGTCATTAAGATCAATGCAGATTAGACCGTCCCCTCTAACCTGCCACATACAGTAAATATCGACAGTCAGGAACACGATGCTGTTCAGTAACACTGAACTGTTGAACATCAAGGTGGGCCTCCTCTGAATATCTGTGTGTATATATATATAAACTATGCAGTTTATACGGTCCAGGTTCAGTCAGCTGTGTCTTCCTCTTTTGCAGTGGTGGAATGTAACTAAGTACATTTACTCAAGTATTGTACATGAGTACGATTTTAAGGTACTTTTATTTCTTTGAATATTTCCATTTCATGCTACTTTCTTCTTCTGCTCCACATTTCAGAGGGAAATGTACTTTTTACTGCACTACATTTATTTAACAGCTGTACTTACGAGTTACTTTTTTAGATTAAGATTGTACATACATACATGATAGGTTTATAGAATACAATAAATTGTTAAAGATTAAACCTTTTGGCTTGTGACCATGACTTGTTATCAGTTCCACTCCACAGACTGTAAATAAAGATGGCCGACGTGTCTCCACGTCCTCCCACTGTACAAAAATGAAGCCAAAATATTCCGGATACGGGCGCGGCCATCTTCATTTGGAGCCAGAGGCTGCGCAGTAGTGATTGAGGTCCCACCCATGCACCCACCCGAACCAATCGCTAGCACACTCACAGCTGTCAATCATGACGTCACACCCCCTTTTTATAGCATCAAATAACTAATTAAAACCAAAACAAACATCAGCGTGATAAGAACAACCTAAACTGACAGAAACCATCTTTGGGAACATTTTATTTGACGTGTACTTTGATTTTTCAGTTTGGCCCATCTGCTAACATGGAGGGGGCGGGGCTTATGAGCTATACTGCAGCCAGCCACCGGGGGGCGTTACAGATGTTTTGGCTTCACACAGCTGTCATGTCGTCCGTCTTTATATCCAGTCTGTGGTTCTACCAAACAAACTTTTCCCCTCTAAACTTCTCAGATGGTTTCATTTAAATAACAAAAGGTACAATATTTCACAAAATAAAGCAAAGATGAGGGAAAAGTTCAAAAGAAGAATATTTGTGTAGCAGAACTTTGTTTTTTCTTCTCTTCTACCCCAAAAATAATCTCTGTGTGTGTGTGTGTGTGTGTGTGTGTGCAGTCCATTAGTTAGCTGAGAGCATTTCGAAGTACAGCTGATAGGATTTTCTCTTTCGATGTATTCTGGAAAAAAAGGTTGTGAAAAGTGGAACTTTTGACCTGTTGGTGGCGCTAGATGAAAAGTGGGATCACCAAAGTCATTAGGATTCATCCTCTGGGAACCATGACAGTATTTATTTCTCAGTAATCAATCCAATAGAGATATTTCACTGGACAGACAGAATACTAAAGCTTTATGGCAGTCAAACAGCATTAAGTCGCTCGTTGTAGCACTTGTTTTGACTGAACAGTGAGAACATATTGTGCTGCAGGTTCAATCATCTATTTATACCAAATGTGGCAGAAAAACCTGTTCTGATTTAAGCCATGCTGGGACAGATGTTAATTATTTACCCACCAGCCTCATTTCTGCCCACAGCTGACTGAATATTAGCTCAACAAGTCCAACGGTCTACAAACAGTTAGATCCTAATCCCCTTCCTGCCCTGTAGGGAAATGCTGCTAAAGCAACGTAACAAGCTTAGCATTCACTGCCCTGGTGGATCCTCATCTGGGTTAAATAGATGAAAGTATTAAACTGTATTGAGAAACATGCTCCTAAGTGTAGAATTTATGCGACTTAGTTTTGGAAAAGATTTGGGAAGAGGTTTTGATTTTGGTAAATACAAAATCCTCAAGCAGATTTCTTCTTGGTCCACGTTTGGGATGAAATGACACCTCCAAACTTTCCTACTTCAGATTTCAAACCGATTACTAGTTTTCAGTCCCTCATGTAATCTTTTCCTGCTGAGGAAATCACAGAAACTGAATGTGTGAAGTCGAGCGTTAAAAAGTAAACAGTGCACGACCACTTGAGTGTCATGGCTTGGACCCGCATAAGACACAAATAAATAATAATAAATGAATAGTTAAATTTTTGTCAATGCCAAACACAGATAACGACTTTTATCCTCCACCTCAAAGTAAATAATCTGATTAACGCTCAGAGAAACGTCAATCTTCTGCCCTCTGATCAATCCCAAAGCCTCCGCTCACTGTCTTGATCTCATTAACTAAAAATTCGGTCACAAGCTAAGTTTTAAAAGTTTCAAAGAGTAAAAGTCCAACATGCTGAATTAAAATCAAATCTATAATAGTTTGGTTTCACCAAAATTGCTATGAATCATCTTCAGACCTGGAAAAGTAACTTTATTATTCGTGCTCAGACACCCAAACGTCTCACTCGTGTGTGACATGTGCCAACATGCGGTTCCCATGGTGCATTCACGTGCCTCCACTCTTCTGCTTTCAGGCTCATCAGGTGTTGAACCTGACTGCAGAGATTTGCTCCCATTCAGACAAAAGACCGTCAGTGAGCTCCAACACTGTTTCTCCATTTGAGATGAAAGCTAGCAACAAAAGTGAGTCCAAATGTCACTGAAGTTTATACATAGCAGACATGTTTAAACGTTTACTGGGGATGCCATCTGAAAAGTTGTGCTTTTGAGATTTCCGTCAAGCCGGGCTCAGACTGCAGGAGTTCTGGGCCGATTTATCTCCGATTCACCTCTGACTTTGCACACGGTGAAGCTCCGGGTGAACGGTTCTTGTGCTGACGTTGGTTCTGTGGCCTACAGGCTGGTGGCCGAGCTGTGTAACAGCACTTACAGCTGACTTTGGAGAGCAGAAATTTGATGACCCGATTATTGGAAAGTTGGAATCCCACGACAGCAGCACGCTGGAAGTCATCGACCTCTTCAGTACAATTCATTCTGCAAATGTTTGTCAATTCTTAGCAGTGAGTGTGGCTTATGAGGCGGTCGAAGCCACTAATTAGAAGGGGTATCCACATACTTAGAGGTAATACGTATAATGCATTAGGAATTACCTCTGAGTGTCAGGCTTGTTGATCTGTCCTTGAAGTTTCATGGCTTGTTGAGCGAGGGAGGAGTGGAGTTTGCACAGAAGGCACCGCGCTGCTCTGTGAGCCTTTTTAAAGCCTTTTAAAGCCTGTGAAACAGCGTTTGGGCCGTCGGGGGACATCGAGGCGCTCCATTAAACACAGACTGATGAAATCTTTTCAGGATTAGGAGCTTTAAATGCAGGGTGACTGCTCAACTTCAGTGGACCTGCTGCCAGCTAACAAGGACACTTGGTTTCTTTAACTTTAAGTTTGTTTTAGTTTTTTCATTAAATTTCCCGTTTTTATTTAGATGTGTCCATGCTGAATGACAGTGTCACAGATAATGTGTCAACCAATAGATCCCAACCATGGGGCCAGTGGGCCTGTGGAAAGGAATAGGAATTACAATTTGATTAAAAAAAATATATCCAGATATTGAGTCAACTGTAACACTACATGTTGCAAGTGTGTGAAAGTTATCAAGGGAGCAGAGAAGTCTAAAGTCAGCTAACAGTTATGGATAAATTGTTGAAATAGATAGACAGGCAACGTAATGCATACATTTTGAAATTGAAATTATAAATGGTTATAAATGGTTTCTAAAGTTAGCTGTTGGTTGAAACATTCAGAAACTCCAAGTAGTAACTTAGTACAAATGCAAACAAATGCAAATTTTATAATCAATTCAAGTGAGCAGATTTTGAACGTGACGGGCGGTGTTGGTGAAGGGGTACTTGAGTTCATCTGACCACATCACCACATTAAGGCACAACATTTACACTACATGTCCAAAAGTATGTGGACACCACATTTGTTGCCACAATATCTTCACTGTAATGGATTAAAGTCTCTGCAAGCTCATTTCATAGTGTGTGGAGATCGACTGAAACCAGCGTCTGGAAGGAAATCAATGAAAAAATGTCTAAAGTTATGTGGTGACCACCAGCATTGTGCTTTAACACAAACATTTCTTCTGCTCCGTGTCTGTTTGCTCCCACCTGTTAGACCTTTGAAGGGAGGCTCAAAAAATGATAAGAAAACCCAACTGTGCCGGTAAAACAAACAAACCTGACAATCCTGTGAAAAGAGGGAGAATACACAGATGACGACATTGCTTCAATATGAGGAGGAGAAAACCAAAACCAGGGTGAAAAAACACAAATTAAGCGGAGAAATTAAAAGGCAAGTGAGAAGATTCAGTATAAATGTACCAAGCTGTACGCTGAGGTTTTCCAAAAGTGACATAATTTAAATTAAACCTGAACAGGGAGGATAAAGAGGACTTCACTGTGCTGTAATTAATTTCCTGTGAGGCAGGAGGAACGCAGGAGGGCGCAGAGCTGATTACTTCCTGTACGACGGTGGTTCCAGAGTCAGTTATCACAGTAGGATGACCAGAGTATAAACACACCACAGGCACGATGAGTGTCCACAGACGGTGATAAGCAAAGCAATTTACAGAACTCCTCCAGTTGGCTCAGAGGATCATTTATTTTATTTATTTATCTCCCGGCGGAGCTGAGCGTCCCTCACCAGGTTAATTAACAAACACAGATAAGGAAAAGAGCAGGAAAGTTAACACCTGCCATCGGAAAATGCTGCTATCAGTTGTGTGTTTGGGTGAGTCACAGATAGTCTGTGCCGGAGAGAGTGGGTCAGAGATAAGAGGGGCTAACGTAGGCCGCTCCATAAAACACAGCCACTAGGCCGAGGATCAAGAGCAAATTAACCCCTCCAACCAAAGTGCAATAAAGCGCAATAAAGGAGAAGGTTTAACCCACTAGCAGTATCACAGCAAAGGATGCTGGTCGGGGATTTCCTCCCCGGCACTAAAAGCAGCAGGAAAAATGTCAGCGGGGAAATATTTTACTAATCATTCCCTCAAAATACAATATTTAGTCTCAATATACTAATGTTTCTTCCTTCAATACAGTAATTTGTATCCTCAAATTCACAAGTTGTACCTTTGAAATACACTATTGACCTTATGCGGTCAATGCATTTCTTCTTTGTTTTCATTTCCAGTTCTCTCTCCTATTTTCGCTCACTATTGCAGGTGAGCACACAGAACACAAGTCAAAGTCTTGGCCCAGACCGGTCCTCACAGCGTACTATAATCACCTCAAAGCTGGAACACACGTCCACATCATGGTCGCGTCCCCACGTCCTCCCACAGGACATGAAGCCAAAATATCCCGGATACGGGCGCTGCCATTCATTCATATCCATAAACGTACTTGAGGTTTAAAGTCCTGTTGCAAAGCTCATTTTATCACCTCGTGTTCCTGTGAGACCAGAGTCAGTTTCTTTATCATCGACTTGATGTAGAGAGAGTTTAAATGCATCTCAAAGGGTTCAGATTATAAAAACAACACGCCAACCTTTAGTTCACTGAAGAAGAAGAAGAAGAAGACCGTCAGGATGAAATGCTGAAGGCAGTGCTGCAGCAGTCTGCTCTCAGAGCTAACCAGGAGGGACCTGCTTCAGTTATACAGCACATATTGCATTAAAAAAGGAAATATCGTGGCAGTTTAATTTATCCTCACTAAACACTCCATTTCTCTCATTAACATACTAGTGCATTTTACCCAGAATTCATAGCTGTTTCTCTTCTGTCGTCGTTTTTGGACACTCTTACTAATTCTTCCTTCCAGATCTCACATTGATTTTACTGCTCAGCCACTTTACAGTGTGTTTACAGCAGGGTCATTCAGTAATGCACCGTTCGGTACAGAATGGGAACTAATCACTTTACCTATTTGAAGAAGAGTAATTAGTAACACTGGTGCGTCAACACTGTGGTCTCATTGAAGTTAATGGGGGTGTTTCTAACACACTGGCGCCAACAGTAACACAGCAACATCTCTGGAGTTGTTGGAAGGTTATTTCTGACGGAGCTAGGCTAGCAGTTTCCTCTTGCTTCCAGTCTTAATGCTAAGCTAGGCTAAACACACCCTGCATCTCCAGTATCTATCTGTACGAGACGCACAGAGATGATCTTCTCTCCGGGCTGTAAAATATACAGCAAACAGGTTTATTTCCCAAAATCTTTGCCTGTTTTTAACTTGGCTTGAGCTGCAAAGTGAGGTGTGCATGTTCAGAGCCAGTGAACAAAAACTTTTTATTATCTCTCTCGCCCAGTGGAGATCAACAGTTTGGCTCTTAATGGGACTCTGTGGGGTTTTAGGTTGCAGCCTGGACTTTCCATCAGAATGCAGAAGGGCCATATGTTTAATATATGGTTTATTTAAAGTGCAGTTCAAAAACATGCAAAACCATTTCTCATGTGATTCTTATGGAGAATAGGGTTTCATCAGTCCATGTTTTACTATCTGATTAATACAAAAGCATGGGCTCAAAGGAGGAACTGAACAGGGGAAACTCATAAATATTTCAACACTGTCTTCTTGAGCTGCAGTGGGATGGTATATTTTCTCTAATGGCATCAATAATTGAAGGGTGTAATTTCTGCTGTGCTTAGGTATTCTGATGGACAGCCCCGCCTGCACTGTAACATCCCAGCTAGCTCCATTAGAGGGTGTGATAATATTTATAGGTGTTCCTTTTCAGGGAGTTTGCATCTAGTCTGTTCAGGGTTCGCCGGTGCGTCTTTTCAAACCCACCAAGTGCTGTGACCATGTGTCATCCGGACTGACAGGCCATTCATTGGACTGTCATACTTTGTTTAGTCATCTTCTCAGGTGGTCTGAGGGGCTCGGAGCTCACAAAGAAAAAGTTGAATACGAATGGAGACCGCGGCTCAGCTGGGTCAATCATCGAAGAAGAAAGGCCAGTGGAAACGGTCTCAGTCATGATGTGGGTTTGATTTTTAGTCTCTTTCAGCTCCCAGCGTTGGCTCTTCAGCCACACACAGACTGTATTAGTCTCGTGGCTCTCATCAGCTTTTATACAGGCAGCTGATTTCCAATAAATCCTGCTTTTGGTCAGTTTTTTAAAGCAGATCTATTGTTTTCCTGCTTAAATAACGCTCCATTTAGATTAATCTCCTGCACAGGTCTTTTCACATTGTAACTAAGGACATTAATAATGTCTCCGTGCGATTTAGACGTGCCAGTAAGCCATGTCAGTGGGCCAGCATGTACAACACCAGGGACTGACCTGGAACAGACACACCTAAATGGAACGCGTCCATCATTCATGTATTGATTAGTTACACCTGTGCATGACGACACAAAGTAATCCGCCATCAGAAAAATCTACTGACAAGATGAAGGTCGCGTATTGAAGGAGTGAGACTTCCCAGTGTTTCGAAGCCACATTTGTATCCGTATCAATGAAATACAGCCAAATGTGGCTGTTTTTATATATTTCTAGCTGTTAGCTAACAAGTCAAACCAGATAATCGTTGTAAGCAACATTTCTCCTTTCTAATTAGAAACAAATTGGCAAACTTGTACTTGTATTAATTCTGTTTACACACAGTATGCTCCCTCTGTAAGACTGTGTACATAGCTGAGGCCGGTATGCTCAGCTATGTGCACAGTTTGCTGTTGCTGAGACTTCAGTAAAGTGAAGTGCAGAGAAAGGTCACTAAAAGTCTACGAGGAAGCCCTCAAGCACTACCCGATTTCACAGTGGAACAGCACCGATCGCTCACAGATGTATCGGGAACACGGATCAAAGAGTAAGTCCTCGATGCTGGACTGATTCTGCTCTGATCAGCTCAGCCTCAGCTGCTCTGCAGATCCATCATTACTTCCCAACTTGTTTTACCAGGTGTCAATAACCTTTGATCAGTTTGTCAATTTTTCAGCCTGAAAAATGTAATAATGTTCAAGTTTTTCTCTGATAGCCGCCCTGTTTATCCTGTTTTCTGCATTGAAGTGTGGAGTTGGGCGTGTGAGGTTTAAGAAACGCAGCGGTGAAAGGGGACGCAGCGTAGCTCTCTTTCATCTCACTACTGACTGGAGGCCGTCATGCTGTATTATGCTGATACAACTTGACTTGGTGACCCATAAATATTGAAAAATGCTCTACTGAATGAAGTTTTGCATTGAACTCTGCCAAACTGTCATGAATAATTAACAACATGGACAACAAGGATGCACGCAACCTTCACACCTTCAGGTGCAGCTGCTTGCACCAGAATTAAAAAAGTTCCCACTTTTAGTTATTTAAAAAGCTCCTTTTTGTTTTTGTTAAATGTTTAGCTAAGTTTCATTTCATTTCTTTATTTACACACGTAAAAAAAATTAGAAAGATAGAATATAATTTGCAAGTGAATGTGAAGGAGAACTGCCTAAAAACCCTCCAGGGGCTTGAAAAGTGGCTTCTCCAGGCCACATTTATATGCATCTATCAATAATTTTAGACAGTAAAAAAAGACACAAGTAACTAATTAGCTATCTATCCTGCAAACTGACGTTAGCAGTGCACTTATCAAGGAGTTAAAAAAGATCCTAGATAACTAAAAACACACTAAAATGATAACTTGGTCGTGCGACTATTTAGTTATTAAGTTGGAAACTGGTAATTACAGTAACCCCCTCATGATGTGCTCGACAGTCACCTGACAGATTTTCTCCCGTGCCTTTAGTCTTCCTCAGCAGCTCTGTAATGTCTCACAAGTCTCTCTCTGCTAGGTGACTTTCCATTAAAGTCTTTTTTTTCAGTCTGTTTGTATCTGCATCTGGGTCAGTTCCTATAAATCCTGTCGATGGTCGAATGAGAACTGACCCGTGAAAGGAGACATGTCCTTAGAAAGGAATTTATTGATGCCAAGTCACATTCAAAAATTATTATTAAATATTTCATTAGAATAATTTGGAAACCAGTGAACTATCGTTCATATTTTTCTCATGAAGGCCCCTCACCTTTGATTAATTTATATGCATCTATGTGCGTATTTACATATTGACTCTAACTGGAACATGGAACTTCCCACAGGATTAGCCGTCCTGAAATCTGTGACGTGCCAAAGAGATAATCTCATTATACAATATGTGTGTGATTCCACATCCCGTCACACGTTTATAGGCAGATTTATGAGTGAGTGACATAATCATCCATTACAGTACGAGTTTAAAATGAGCCAGAAATGTAAACTGCAAACTGACGTGGTGACTGATGGAGAGTCACAGCATGTCGCCTTGAGTTTTCGTGATTTGATGAAATGCAAACAGACCCTAGAGGGAAGATCTATGAAGTCTTCCACAGGTCCGGCAGCCTGGGCTCTGCTCCAACCTGGCACCCTGACAGCAGGCACCGGCCATCCATCTAGTGCAGCAGCCCCGGGCTCGGCTCCAACCTGGCAACCTGACAGCAAGCAGAACTCGGTTGTCAGACTGTGGTGAACTGGCTTCAGATCCTACACACACAGTGAGTTCAGCCATCTGCATGAGCACATTTTCAATCCACTAACTGGAAGCTGAAAACAGATGAATGCATTATAATGTTGAACGTGTCGGTTCCTGCTAATGTTTTAGCACCTTGGGACACATGATGAGACATTCACAGTGAGAAAATGTAGTTTTCATTTTCATATTAAACCGAAATTGCTAAATTCACCAGAACCACATTTCACTGTTATGCTGAGATAAAAATGCAGGCAGTAATTAAATGAATGTTTTAAACATGCTGCCCATGCACAGTATCTGTAGGAGCACGAGAGGTGCTTTTATGTAGTTTAAGGGATACAGGTTTAGATTTTTCTGAACATCAGAGACGCTGGTGGATTCCCAAGTCCAAGACCTCGAGCTGTCAGATAAAATCATTAAATCACTCTTTATTTTTGATTCTGAACATGTCACTAATGTTTTTTGTAGTGAAATGGGTAAGAGTACATCACATACACACACACGTCTTTCTATAGTTGTGAGGACCCTCGTTGGCATAATGCATTCCCTAGCCCCCCAACCCTAAACTTAACCATCACAACTAAATGCCTAAAACTTACCCTAATCCTAACTTTGACCTGAACCTGAACCTTAAAACCAAGTCTGAACCTTCAAACAGTCCCAGTAGTGAGGCCCGGACAAAATGTCCTCACAATGCACAAATGTCCTCACTACGATGGTTTAATTATATATTTAGGGGTTTTCAAAGTCTGACACTGTGGGTCCGACAACATATGATATACAGCAAAGATTTGTAATGAAAGATATTATATGTAATATGATCGTACCCCAAACACATTACCTGTCGGTGAGTCAACATTCACTACAAATGTTACATCTGAATATAAAATCTAAATGTAAATATTGAGTGTAAATCTTTACGTCAATTACAAATCTATCATAAATCTAAATCACAATATTTAAGCACTATCCTACATCAGGCTCCACTCGCAGAAGAAGGCTTTTAATTATTGCAGGTAAGTTTTGAGCTCATACAGAGAGTTGAGTGCTGTGTGACTGCTCTTGGCCTCTACAGCCAGTCCCAAAACTGTCAAAACGTCCCCGGTACATGTACCATTATGAGACAGAGCTTCAAAGCCTGTATGGTCCTGACTGCTGCGTGACTCTGAGTTCAACTTTAGTTGGTGAATCAGAGGTTTGCAGGGCCACGCCGAACACCTGGAGCACCAGCTGCTCTCCTGGTGGGCCGGTCAACCTGCAGACCAGCAACACCGACACCAAAAGATGAAAACAAAACCCCAAGCTGTGTGGTAGTTCTGCTGCGGACAGGCTGGATCACTCTGTGTGTGTGTGTGTGTAAACATGATTTAAACCTCCTGAACTTCAGCTACTCCAGAGCAGGTTTAGCAATGACGCAGTAATAAAACTCTCAACTCCAATGTCCTTTCGAAACTGCAGAACATTTACTCCAGACTCAAATAAAATGAAGCTCCTTCTTTGCGGCAATAACATCACGTACAATGAAGGAGTATAGTTCAGGCCATATAATGTGGAACTGCATTTTGTTTTCTGCTAATAATCTCCTGAATGTTGAAACAATGAAATTATTAGAAATGTTGCGTATCAGCAGTAACTGCTGTAGCAAAGCGATCAGTAAACAGTGACGAACAGGAACTCTGAGGGTGCTGGCATCACGTACCGCTAGCTTTAGCAACATCAGAGTCCACGTTAAGATTGAAGCAGTCAGAGATCACAAAAGAAGAAAAAGCCTGGAGGCTGTAGTTGGCCAGAGAGATGAATCGGCATCGATTAACTGTCTCTGGTGTAATGAAGAGACGCTTCACTGACCCGCTGGCTGGCTGGTTACTGTAGGGTCCTCCACACGATTCACACTCCTGCTGGCATTAATGTTTCATGCAGAAGCCACAGGTTTTTTTTCTTATTCTTCTCTCTCATTTCAAATGAAATGCCTGGCAGCAGCTCAGAGAGCCTGAAACATAATCAAGAACATCTCAGCTGTGAAATTATGAAAAAAGTTAATCGGCACCGTCTTCAAGTGGTTCGTTTCTGCAGCGGTGGAATACCTGGCGGCCTCGCCGCTGCACGCCGCCGTCACTCCGACAGCTCGACGTGCTAATGAATTCCTCCTCCTGGAAAGTCTTATCTTTGAAGCCTAATGACTACCCATTTAGCTAATTGTGTCAGTTAATTATGAGTTTGTTGTGCTTAGGAATAAATGTTTTTTTATGAGGCTCCAGAGGCCTGTGGGAGGAGAAGCTTATTTGTATTCCCTTCACTTTACATTTTAATCAGTTTACACTCAGATTCTCTGCAGCGGCGGGATGAGCTTCAGTGCATCTATCAACGTTATAATCAAGAAGGTCAAAGGTCGCACTGTGTGCTGTCACAATAAGAGGTGTAAAGTTAAAGTGAGACTCAACGGTTAACTGGAAACTCTAAGTGTGAATGTATTTGTCCACATGTGTTAGTGCTGCGATAAACTGCTGAGCCGTCCTGGGTGTGCCTCGCCTCCTGCCCAATGCTTGCGTTTCTTTTATTTTCCATTGACCTCACATGTAAATGGTTTCAGGGGTCATTAGCCTGTCAGTCGGTCGGACCCCGAGGCCGAGGTCGAGGTCCGAGAGGGGCTCAAGTCAGTCCAAGTAATCATCCACCAGCTGTGACAAGGTCGACCCCTCCCCTCCCCATCAAACATACTTCAGATTTTTACTTCACCTTGCTGATGGTGTCCGTCAGCAGCAGGTACGGTGAGGACACTGAGGGTTTTCCTTTCTAATTAATTATATTCTTCTATTTAAAACGTACACATGGTGAGTGCTTTATAGGCTAATTCGAGTATTTATTTGTGCAGTATAATTGAATTAGTATTAGAACAGACTATTTTAGGCCCAAAACAAATAATTTAATTAAAACAGCATTTAGGCCTTTTAAGTTGGGAAATAAAATCACTAGCTCTCTTGAGGTTTATCTGCAGCTATTTTTAAATTAGTGAGTAAGTGCAATGAGAAAGGAAAGTTTCAGTAGACTTTGCTTGATTTGTCTCTTGAGCCCTCAGTCTTTGGCTTGTTTTCCTTCTCTGTTGTCTGACCCGACAGATCAGCACCCTCTCTCCTGACTGTCTGCACTGGGAGAAAGATTAGAGAGGGAAAGTCAGTGACTTCCTCAACAAATACAGGCGGAAAGTTGCTGAGATTGGACAAAGACACACTTTGACTGCAGCTGAAAACACTTTATATCAGCCCTTTTCCCATGATGCCCTGGTTAGCCTGTCAAGGGAAGGACAAACGTTTTATCAGCAGAAAGTGTGTTGCCATCAGGGAACAGAATGTCTCAGCACAGTTTGGAGGCCTTCATGCTCATGCATAAGTTATGGTAACTCAAAAAGTGAATCTGCAGCTGGAGTCAGACGATATGATGGACAGGGTCCCTTAATGTTAAACTAGCTAGGCTACATGAAGCTAAACCCGAATTACTGTGGCTGTGTAATACAGTGTAGATAAGCTAGCGGTTGTATTGTAGCTATAAAGCGGGATGGGATGTTGAAGTTGAGGAAATAAAAAAGCCTAATGCCATTTCAAATACATTTGAGCATGTGGATTATAATGTGTCCAGCTTTGAAGAATCTGAGCTCAAAAGACAAGGTAAGCTCAGGCAATGTGGTTCAGTGCGTCATCACCCCACACAAAGAACCGCCAACGCCACGGCAGGAAAAAAGCCAGGTTGGAAAATAAGAACCCCTGTGAAGATTGTAGAGAAAAGATCAAAGCGCCGGTCAAAATCATACATTTGGGGAGGAATTTCCTCACAATGCTATGGCGAAGGATCAAAGGTGAGAGTCCAGAATCTGTTCTAGTACACTGGTCTGGAGAGACCGCTTCACCATCCCTCCTATATAAACTAAAGCTGGACTCGACCAGTAAACAAGAGGACATCACAGGAGAGAAGAATGGAAGGCAAAGAAGACACCACGAGAATAATAAATAATCTTATTCTTATTCATGGCTGAATTTTTCCTTAATAGCTTTCAATAATCATTGAAAAAGCAACAATCAAAGTTTGGAAAGAAACATTATTTATTAAGAGTTTAACTAAATGCTACGTCCTGATTGGTGCACGAAAATATGTGGCATCACCTTACGTGAACACACGATTTTCTGCCAAAGTTAGAACAGTTTGGTACTTGTGTTTTTGTCTCTTCTCGTTGGTTTGAAGCATTTGAAGTCTGAAGACAGTTGTGGAGTTGATTGTTTACGTCAGTCTGGTTCCAGACCTCTGAAACAGGTCTGGTGCTCATTAAAGGACAGGTTCAAAACAACTGTCACATGTACGTGGTAAGGTCACAAGTCACCATAATACATACAATGTTTTGTTTTTGTCTTTTTAATTTATTTGATCAAGTTTTTAGTCTGGCTTTTATTTAACTCTTATTTGTTTTAATGCTTTTAAATCTATTTTATTACATTTTCTGGCATGCATCTGTCTCAAAATCTTGTTTTTACGGTTTGCACTTGTTCTGTCTTATCTCATCATAACCTGTATGAAAGGTGCTGTACAACAGCTCCACAGCACTGGACTCGTGTTGTTGCCAGCGACAGCGCCAGCTCCACTGATCAGTTTCCTGCCTGCATACTCGTCCTCATTGCTCTCTGTATCATCTCATCAAATGCACCTTTTTCAAACGTGAAAACTCAAACTGCTCTCAAGCTGCTTTCTGTCGTCTCCTTGGAAATATTAAAACCTTTACCATCTGGTGTTTTTATGACTCTTGTAATTGTTGTTAAGACATCTTGTGTCGCTGATTGTTGTGTCTTTTATGCTTTTTGTTCATTTTTCTTCTTCTCATGTCTCTCGAGAAAAACAAATCTTGACCTGCCTGAGACCATGAATGTAGCATGGAGGTGGAAACAGTAGTAGAGTGTGTGTTGCCTTTCTAGTCAGGACCTAAAAAGATCCCGTTCTTTTCAAGCACGTGATCCAGTGTCCAGTGAGGCGATCTACTGGACCAAATCCAAAACTTTTACTAACCAAAATGTGTAAAAATAGGGCGCAGGTTTAAAAATACCATAGTTTCCTTCTAACGCTGTGCTGGGATGTGACGTCTTGTTGTCTAAATGTGTCAGACTACATTTAACCGCCAAATGGAGCCAGAAATGTGCAGCGGACATCCACCGAGGCTGTCGTAGAGCGTTTGAGGCCGACGTTTCCTTGCAGGATGGATTTAAGGGAGACTGACAGCTGTAGCTAAGTAAATCATGTTAATACTGTCTGCTGAACAGGAAGAACCAGGAGATGAAGCCTGAGAATGAAAGAAACAGACTTGTTACGTGAGCCACTTTCTTTTTTTCGCTCTTCTCCAAATGAAATCAATCCGATGGACAATTCCCATGAAAGTATTTATATGAGCAGCAAATCAGATGAGGGGATAATGTGTCCTGTTTACATGCTGCATAGTCACTGTGACCAAATCCAGCTCTGCAACACGTCAGACCTTTGAGAAAGATGGCAGAACCTGCACCGAGCTCCTGGCATCATTACTGGTATACTCTAATCAGAATGAGTTATTCATCTGGAGAAGGCGAGCCAGCTGAGCCTCAGTTCTTTTAAAGATTTAATACTTATTACCACCAGCATTATTGTGGAGGAAGTATTAAGAGCCGTTACTTAACATCTGCATTCAGAAATTCACTTCAGCAAAAGTACAAATGTATTAGCAGCAAATGTACTCAAAGTAAATGATTTATTGTGCAGAATGCTTTATCATACAGAGTATATTACTGATGCATTAACATAAGCTCATCATATGTTTACATGTAAAATCTTCAATGGTTCCCTGTGGAGGTTCGGACTTCCTGCTGGTTTCACATTATTCCTCTGACCAACAGGTGGCAGTAACACGCCAAGATACTGTTAAGGTGGGTTGCAGGGACAGAACCCAAGCGCAGACAAACGGGAGGCTCAAGAAGTTCAAAAGACCAATTTATTCTTGCTTACAGGCAGGCAGACAGGTAACCAGCAGGTACAGGAGACAGAAGCAGGAAGTAAACATCCAAAACGGGAACACGAACACGAACACCGAGCATAAGGTACGCAGAACACACGCGACGCAGAACACAATGAACCGACAGGGAACAAAGGAAAGGGGCTGGTATAAGTAAATGTGTAATGTGTAATGGGGAACAGGTGAGGCTCATCAACAGACACATGAGGGCAGGAACAGACAGGAAACAGGAAAGACAAGTCTTCAAAATAAAACAGGAAACTGATAAATTAACGGGATGTAACAGATACGCTGCAAAGTGCCAACAAAGGCAGAGAAGAAGACTGCAAGCATGTAAACAATGCAGGTTTAGAATTAGTCAGCGCTCGGGGAGACACACGAGGCTTTTTGGTGAACAACACTGAATGTAAACTTCACTTTAGTTTGTTTAGAAGAAAACTCCACAGGGCAGCTTTAATTTGCCAAGTAACCAGAGACTATGGCTGTGAAATAAAAAAAACTATTTTTCTCTGACATGTAGAGGACTAGAAATAGAAAGTACCATAAAATGGAAAAACTCTAGTAATGTACAAGTCCCTAGAAACTGTACTTAAGTACAGTGATTAACAGTGTTTTTTCCAGCTGTAAGTAGCTACAGTATCTGCATTGCATTGTGGGATGACTGTATCCATCAACACCAAACTAAAAAATCTAGATATGAATAAACTGCAGTCCAAAAACATGCTGCCATTGACAGGTTAGTAGAAAACTGTAGAGTCCAGCCAATCTTGAGGCGATCAGAGGATGATGTGACTGGCAGAAGCATAATCAGTTTTTTGGTTTTCAGAAACACTGAATCTAAATCTCACCATGCTTCTGTCATTCTCTTTTATATCTGACAGCTTTTGTTGTTGCAGTGACTCAGATCATTCACTAAATAAGATGTGGAGGAGAAACAGCAACCAACTAATGCTGTTCCCTCGTTTTTAATCTTGTACCATCACTGGAACAGACCCGGATCTCATCGGGCGACACTCAGAGACAAAACAACAATCGGCACAAAATCACATCTTTGTGCAAGAAATAACAGACGCACAAAGCTTTAACTACCTGCTTGATGTAATTTAGTTTGACTTCAATATTCAGCCTGACATTGTGCATCGTTATGTCTGCGAAGAGCAGACGTTTGTCATGTTGATGAAAGAAATATGTCGAGTTACAACAACCTGTATGGCTGCAAACACCTCACCCAACCGGGGGAAACAGCCATCAATCAGCACAACGCCGGACCTGGACCAAGAACCGCAGAGGTCTGCAGCGATTCAGAGATGTGAAGACAGGCTGGTGTGGAGCTGGGGCGCAGCTTGAATCTCCCGGAAAGAAGAAAGATGATGAACGATCTGAGAGTCATCACTCTGAAAATAGCCACTAGCGGAAGGGAGAGGGGAACAAGTTTTCTGCCACCAGCTTTAAACTTAATTAAACTCAAACTGTTGAGATTTGCATTTTAATATGACTGAGTTGTTATTCTGATTATTAATCCATAAAAGGTTTCATCTAATAAACGCAGTTGGAGAAGGAGACTGGATGTGACAACAGACAGTTGACCATGAACAGTCGCGCTCCTCTCCACTCTTTTAATGATGCACGAAACCGAGAAGTGGAACATTTTCGGGGGAAATGGTTCCAGAAAAATATGAATCTGTGCTGAGTAAACGTTTTGATCAGCGAACAAAAGGTGCCTTCAGAGGTCGGTCCTACTCAGCTGACACAGCAGGACGAGCCTCATTACAGCAGCAGCTCCACTAAATATTCTCTATGTTTCTGACACACTGGACCAACTAATGCTGTTCCCTCGTCTTTAATCTTGTACCATCACTGGAACAGACCCAGATCTCATCAGGCGACCCTCAGAGACAAAACAACAATCAGCACAAAATCACATCTTTGCGCAAGAAATAACAGATGCACAAGGCTTTAACTACCTGCTTGATGTAATTTAGTTTGACTTCAATATTCAGCCTGATGGTGTCCTATACTGCTTATCCTCAGAGGGTCGCGGGGGGGCTGGAGCCTATCCCAGCTGACATTGGGCGAGAGGCGGGGTACACCCTGGACTGGACAGCCAATCACAGGGTCATCAGTTAACCTGCATGTCTTTGGATGGTGGGAGGAAGCCGGAGCACCCCGAGAGAACCCACGCAGAAAGGCCCCGGCCGACCGGTGGGTTCAAACCGAGAACCCTCTTGCTGTGAGGCGACGGTGCTAACCACTGCACCGCCGTGCCATCTAGAAGGTGTCCTTTTATTAAAAAGTAGTAGTGTCACCTGCCCCTTCGACCCCCTACCTGCTAAACTTTCTAAAGATCTCTGGCACCTACAATCAGGGAATGAAATTAGCACCTGCCACCTGCCAAATACAGGGTCCATGTTGGCTGTGGCAGGTAAGAATTTCAGCTCACCTGCCACCACGGCAGACAGGATTTTGTTATATCAATAAATATTATTTTTAAAAGCAATTCTTAAGTGAAGAATAGTCAGGGATTAAGGTTACAGGATATATTCCATATTTCTCCTGTCAGGTACCACTGACTCACTGTTTACAATGTTAAAGTGGTCGACGTAGATTTCGGAAGTGGCAGACAAAAAAAAATGTAGAAAGAAATGTTCAGTAACCTGCCAGAGTGGCAGGTGATGAAAAACTTAATTTCATACCCTGCCTACAGTGCTGAATATTGTTAATGTGTCACCCGCTGGCTTTAAGACTGCTGTAGCTAAACCTTTACTTAAGAAACCACACCTTGATCCAGGGTCTCTAAATAATTATCGACCCATCTCTACCCTTTTTTAATTATTATTAATTGAATGTATTCACAGGTATTCTTTTTTGTTATATTTGTTTGTGAATTGGCAGATTTTTTTTTTGTCTTTGTGGAAGGTGTTTTATATTTACAGATTACACATTTACACACGGGTTGTCGATCTGTTCACACAAATAAGATAAAAATAAACCAATAAGTGAAATCACATCATGCTTGTGCGACACTCACAGTCAGGTAATTACTTTGAGCCTGCAGGGGAAATGAACTCTTCCTGTCCAGAGAAAAAGCTCATTCTCACATGTTTACCCATGTTAATCCTCTTGAACACCGAAGCAGACACAGCTTCACCTCTGCCTTCTCCACCCACCATCAGATCTCCAGCCTCATCTGAATGTACGGATTTGTTTTCTACCCTCAAACACTGGGGATCCTGCTGCCGTATTATCTGACCCCGGGTTGTTTTCTGTTTTGTCTGACTTCCTCAGCACCTCATCAGTCGGTCCAGCTCCGACACAGAAACACGTGCAGTACATGTTGCTGATCAGAGGGCTGTCCAATCCAATTTCAATTCAAAACCAAATACATCAGGTCATGTGTTTTTTAAACATAATTAAAAAACAGGCCAACAGCAGTATTTTGATGCACGTGGGAGAAGTTTGCCTTCAGGACTTTCTGCCAGAAAGTCAGGAAGTCAGGTGACAGAAAGAGCAACAAAGTCCATGTAGTGAGGCGATCAGGGAGGCGGATGACGGACATCTGGTTGTCTGACGACTAAATTGTAAAAACATTTTTATTGTTAACGTCACACGTCAAAGGAGTCACTCTATGGAACAAAGTGGAAATGAAACTTTACAATATTAATGTACAACATTAAATAAGTTTATTTATAACAGAAGATATTGAATTGATGTGGGGGGGGTTTGTTTGTTTTATTTTGATGTGATCTGATGGAGTCGTGTTTGTAAACACGTTTATTCACTTCTTCATGCTGCTTTTCTGACATCTACTATTTATTTATATATATATATATATATTATGCTTTTCTGTTCATTTTATTGGTTTTTCTTCTTTTCTTTTGAAATAAAAATCTATCTAACGTAAACCATCCCAGCAGAAAGTAGCCCGTCACTTCGCTTCTCTTCCGTTTAGCTTTCGGCAGTTTGTAAAAACATTAGCATGAATTCGTTCTTTACTTCTTTACGATTTTTATTTTCCTGTCGTGTGACTGCACGATGGCAGATGCTGCCTGTTCTTGTGTGTTTGCCACTCCAGACAAAGTGACTGTGGATCCGGTGACATTACCTGCGCATGCATTTCTACTGATGGAGTAAACACATACTGACATCACGACAAAATACAACCAACAAAGCCATCAATCGTCCTTAACCCTCCTCCCTATCAGCCAACAGGATTCCAGGAAACTTGGAACAATTTCCAAGCTGTCAAAAGACATTAAGGCTGAGCTTATCGGTGCCTCTGTACGTCCCCTCTTATCTCACAGGGCCGACCTTGTTACATCCCAGAATAGCTTCACAGGAAATCTCCCATTTAGCAGCATAATTGACAGGTAGCGTTTAGGCCGCTGGGTTCACACAGCAGAGAGCAGGGCCAATTAGCTCGTTAATTGTGAGACAATTGGATTTATTGGTGACTCACCGCGGCTTCGGTCCGTTACTGCCGGTAACGTCGGTGTGAAAGAACCAAAACCGGTGAGTCCAAGAAAATAACGTGTGAGTTAAGGGATGAATTTATTTCACCATTCAGTTCATATTCAGCCTCTGATTCCAGACGCAGGACAGGTATTTTTCAGTGTGTCGAAGAGAGACGTCTCTGCACAGCCGAGATGAAACAGATGTTCTCTAATGAGTGTAACAGTTTCTGCAGCTGCAGGTTTGATTGAATGGACAAGGAGGAAGGACAATTAAACGTGCTGAGATCCCATTCAGCTGGTAGAGGTAAGATGTGGATTCAAATAAATGAATGCAGAAAACATATATATGGCCACATGTATGTGAGAAACATTTGCAGTACAATGTGTGGGCATAATTTCCATAAAACTGTGACCGTGCTCATCTACGTCGCCCTGAGTGCTCACAGCAAGCCTTTCGAGCAGCAGTGAATGCATGCAGGACTTGATTTGCCCCAGGTTTTGCCTCTCAGGCTACAGCCTGTGATTGGTGGTGGTTGTAACTGCAGCCTGAGAGGAAGACTGCGGGCTCTACTCAGGACTGGAAACAATAACAACTTTTTTATGCAAAATCAATATTCTCCAAAAAAAAAGAGGCTAGAATTGAACATAAATAAAATCAGAGGCACCAAAGGACACAAAGGAAAGTCTCTTTGTAGTAAAGTAACATGTTTCTCTTGTAAAGTATCAGATCTCTATAAACTAATTGTTCTATTAAGTCGCACAATGTGCATATCATTTCTAGTTTCATTTTAAGACTAGCATTTATTTGGAAAGCCTGATTTCATAATAACATGTTATTGAGTGCGCTCTCTCTCTTTTTTTATTCTGTCATTTTTCATGTACAACCGAGTGCAACACCATGGCACGATGCACGACGTGTTGTCCGACTACATCAGAAGTCAGATGTGTTTGTAGATGTTCCTAACGGCTACACTCGAAGGTGGAGTGAAAAGCCGGCTGTCACAGAGAGGGAGAGGGGGGAGACACAATAATCATTTAAGTACGGGGATAACGGAGCACATTTTCAGACCTTCTCTCCTGGAAGACATCCATAGTGTTGCAGAAAAAGTTGTGTACAGATGAAAGAAGACAGCTGAGAGAGAAGTTCGAACCCTGGCTCCTGTCTCACCTCCGCACAGCTGACTCGTTTGGGTTGTTGGTTTTGTGATGTAGCCAAGAAAAGGCTTTTAGCTTCAGCCTCCAACTGTGGCCTTTTGAATCAGGCATCAGCAATGTGCCTTTGGACTCTGAAGCGGTGGAAACCTCACTAATGCGCCTGCAGCCAGGCTCCAAAATCTGGTGGAAAGCCATCCCAGAAGGGTGGAGGCTGTTACAGCAGCACATTAATGATCACACAGGGCTGTAATGCTAAAGTGTCCACATACTTTTGGCCATGTAGTGTAAACGTATAAAACAAACATGATTTGAAAAAGTGTCAGATAATTTCTGGTAGTATTCGCACACATCTGCTGAACATTTCTCTGCTTCTTTGCAAATGAAACTAATTCCACGTGTTGGTGATTTATTAATGCAGATTCAACAATCTGTTAAAAAAATAAACCCACACATTTAAAAATAATTAAAATTGCAAAAATGTTCTTTTATTTTGAAAAACATATTACTTTGCCCACCTTTTTTCACTTGTTTCATTTGTAGAATGATTTGCCATTTCTCCAATTTGAGTGTTTTTTGCATGTTTTTGATCGTTCACCTTCCAGTTGTCGCGTGCATGTATAAATCTGTTATGCAATTTATTATTAAAATAAATCTGAACCCATCAACAGCTCATGCTCTTCTCCTTCTTCATACCGAACCCTATAATATTTACTTCATATAAATAATGTATGAGGTTGATAATGCTAGAAAAGAATGTAAATGGTATGAAAATTACATTGCTGCATTGAAAACAGGGCAATTTGACAGTGTAGTACTGTGAAGAGGCTGATTACAGCCCTGGATGTGAAAGGGTCCCACTGAGAGGAGCCTGAGCTGCTGGCCACCTTCGACTGCAGCTCACACGACCGCTGACTGAGCTATTAGAGTCACTGCTGAGGCCAGCAGACGTGAGGTTGGAGCTGACTGTGTCCGAAACACGGTTATTAATACTCAGATGTACTACAGGACTAATTACTGCAGACTCGGTGGTTCTGACTCCTCGTTGGAGTTCAGGATCTTCTGGATGGCTGCGTTACGCATGTATTAACTCGCATCACAGCCGTAGAGGTACAGTAATTGGTAAACCTGGGAAAAGCAGCTGGGCCAGAGACCCAGACCCCAAGGGGCCCCAAAAGTCCCAGGTCCACTGCGTGATTAATTGCAGATTTCTTAGAGAAACTGCACAATCTAAAGTACAAAAACAACAAAGGTGGGTCCTGCAGTATTAATTCATCTTGAGTCCCTGTTTTGTAAAGGGTCCTGTGTCTAAATCTACTTTCAAGAGCTTGATTATTTTAGTAAGTTGGGGAGGGTTCAATAGAGGCCCTGGGTAACTGGAACCTGGTCCCCTAACAGGTTAATCCAGCAGCGAGGGGTTTAATTACAACAAAGACCCGAATTACACCGAATGAGTTTTAAATAGTAATTTGAAAGAAATCACTGCGGCTGCAAGACGGATTAGAACAGGAGGATCTAGTTTTAAGTCCAGATCGGGGGCCTGTTAGCAAAGTCTAGTTGTGAGATCTGAGGATGTAGATAGGGGCATAAAAGTTCACAGAAGCATGCTGGAACTCAAACACAGTCCTTTAAAAGTAATGAGTAAAACCATAAAATCAACCCTGAAGTTTGCTGGAAGCCGGTGCCCTGAGGCTAAAACGGGGGTGAAGTGATCTCTTTAGTTTGATCCAGTTAACAGTCTGGCTGCAGCATTTTGTATAACGTGAAGGTGTGAGCGTGTTTTACTGTTTAGGCAGGTAAAGAGTGAATTACAGCCATTGATTCTTGAGAAGATAAACGCATGAATAACTTTCTCCAAGTCAGAGGATGATAGAAATGATCCCCAGGAGGTGATTGCAGTCAAGAAATGCACATATTTAGCAGGTTAATAGCATATAGAAGCAGTAAATTTACCCTCCACAATATATAAATACGATTGACATCAATGCATACATATATAAATGAACACGATCAACAGGTCGCATTGGTGAATGAACCTGACAATATGTGTACATATTCATACGCATCCAGGACTGTATGCAGCTGGAAGATACACGGAATACAAGAAGAGCGGAGAGAGCAGGATGTGATGGGTTACAGGGTTAAATGCCTTGCTCGAGGGCATCTTGACAAAGGTTGCTAAGAGCGTGTCATCTTTTGGACAAGTCGGATTCGGTTCAAGAAGCCCTCTCACGTCACAGGCCTGACTAACAGGGAGGTAACAGCCAACACCTTATTGTCAAATTTTCGCATCTGAGTCACTGAGGATCTGAACTGACGCCTGATGGAGGAACATCAGTCACCAGTGTAAAGATGCGGGGCAGACTTTGATGTTACCGTGGAGGGAGCAGCGTGCGGATCAAAGGCATCACCACGTCAGAGATTATTCGCCGCGCTTTGATTCGCTCTCCAGCCCTGTATGCTGAAAGTTTGACCCCGTGTAGCCGGACAGAAGCGAGGCGAGGCCAGCACCCAGCTGCTCGGCCGCTGATGGGCACCCCGGGGTGGGGAGAATTGGATCGGTGGAGGTCAGCGAGGGACACCGCTGCTGTGTAACTTTCTCTTACAGACTAAATGTGACAATGTGGGATGAAAGACGGGCATCCGTCACAAGTAAAGTCTCTCAGAGCATAATTTAGTGCACAGTTCCACAGTTCTTTATGGATGCTATTTCATCTTTTACATTTAAAGACTTCAAAATGAAAAGAATATTCGGTCTTGTGTTAATTAAAACTCTTCTACAGTTGAACCACACACACACATCAAGTTTGCCTTTGCAGCTTCATCTCAGCCTTATTAGAAAGTATTGACTTTAATAAAGCTGCTCTATTAACAGCTGCAAGAAATCAAAATCTATTTTCTCCAAAACACTTGTAACAAGCCCCCGAGCATTTTAGTGGCCAAACAAAAGCACAGCAGATCCAAGATTTCAAGAGTCCAGGATTTACCTTTATAATACCTCTGTTTCCCACAGAGTCAGGCGGGGCTTTAGAGTGGAGGCAGACTGGAGAGATAACGAGCTAAATATTATCTGTATGGTATATTTACAGAAGTCGTTAGCGTGTTCAAACATCACATGTTGAGTCAGTGCGTCAAGCAGTAAATTGTGTATGAAGAAAGAAGCAGAAAGTCTGGAGATGTCATCATAATGAATGTTGTTTCATTGCTGTTTTTAATTTCTGTGCAACAGTTAAATATGTTGTACAGTAACTAAGTAACTAATTGAGTTTGAATTACTTAACATAACAGTAACTTAGTACAGATGGACTCCTTTATTGTTCTGACAGCATAAGAAAGAAGAGTAGATTTCTGTTCTGAGATGAAGGTAACTACTACATTATATTACACAGGAGCTGTGAAACCAAAGACTACTATCTTTTAAAAAATGGCTCCTCTCTGGTCTGCACGACCACGTCCTCACGAACTCTGTGTCTTTTGCGTGTAAGTGTGTTTCCATCCACCTGTTACCTGAGTGGAAATGCTGCAAATTGGACTTGGACTGGAGAATTGGCTCACCGGCTGTTTATCTCCATCAACCAGTAAACTCATGTTCACACAGCAGCAGTGGATGGAAACAAGCATTCATTCACATTTGCAGATTTTCTGGAAATTCATTTAAAATTTTGGGCTACATTTGGGTGGCACAGCGCCCACAGTCTCTCCTCAAAGGTATTCAAAGCGTTGCACTCCATTGATCACACAAAAGGGAAGAAAGTTCGTTAGAAGTCCATTAAAAAACTTTAAAACATACAAAATAAAGTGCTTTTTTTATGACTTTTGCCTGTTTTTGGACCACAAGCAAACGTGTACTTTTACTTGTCCTGTCCGTCTCGGAGTTGTGCTTCTGGGTTCAGACCGGTTTCTCTGCTGAGCCACTACAGAGACAAGCATTTCAAATGATTCTTGTTCATTTAGAAACCCGGGGGGAAGGTTCACGCCGCTCACCCGATATACGACGTTTAGCATGTTTAGTCCTTGTCCAATCATCATTTAGTCCAATCAGTCATTGAATTCGTGTCATCTGAACACTAATTTAATCACAACCAATACATGATTCTGTTTGGCCAAATCCTGCAAGACAAGAATACTGATGGACTGACTCACTGCGTCAGTGCTTAAAGCAAGTAAATAACTGGCAACTAAATTTCTTTTATTAAATCTAGAGTGCGGAACTTTTTCATATAAATGAACGTCCGTTACATTGAAGCCGTTGCCAGATGAGTTCACACAGTGCTGATTAACCCTGTGACCTGCAGGTGAATCTCTCTGTGTGTCGCAGTGTACCAGAGTGTTTAAATCTGCTGTGTGGAGCACTGCCAGTAAAACCAGAGCCATGCAGAGAGAGAGTCGCATCAATGAGGGACTATTCGTGACATTTTGGGTGTGCTTTGTTGTAGTATGCCCTTAAATCAGTATACTCACGAGTGTCATTTAATACCTTTATCATTGTAAAGCGAGCAGACGTTCTTGTGCAAGCTATAATACTTGACTTTCTAAACCCACACAGTTTGGATTTGATTGAGAGAATTTGCAAAGAACTCTGGTCTTCCTGGACATGGGGACCAAAGCAAGTCTGAAATATATTGTGCTTACTGTCACTGTAAGTCTCTGTGGAGGAGAACGTCAGCTTAATGACAGAACTGAGCAGATCGACCTGAACACAGAGCTAAAATGTAAAACAACAGACCGCAAAAGTCTGAGTCTTGTAACTTTATTGGATGACAAAAGCTTCATTCATGACATGATGCATTTCAGATGTTTGTTTTTTCCATCAGGAGGGCACCTTGGCAATCTTTCAGTTTTGAAAATAGCCCAACAGGAGCTAAGTAAACATGATGAGCCAGCAAGCAAAATTAAACTGTCACCTCATATCAGATTCTTTGTGCTGATGTGAGAATGTGCATGCGTGTGTGTGCATACCTGTACATCTGTCTATGTGAGGACCAACGTGAGTTTTAGACCTTGGAAGTGAGGACATTTTTGGAAAGTGGGAACATTTTGATCGGCCCTCAAATTCGGAGAGGCCTTCAGGTTCAGGTTAGAATCAAGTTTAGGTTAGGGCTAGGGTTATAAGGGTATAGTTGTGTTAAGGTAAGGGGCTAGGGAATGTATCATGTCAGTGAGGGTCCTCACAAGTATAGAAATACAAACGTGTGTGTGTGCATTTCACTGATCTGACCTTTTTTTACTTTGAGAGTAAAACTGAATGAGTTCAGTCTGAACACTTGATATCTAAAACATAAAACTGATGAAAATAATCCCAGAGTCAGCAGGACGCAGTTTTCAGCTGTCCATCAAAGTAACAGGTAATGGGAAACTGCATTACTTGTCAACTTGTGTATTATACTCATATTTTTTGTTTGGTATGACTTCTGGTAATGCTGCTTGTGCCCCTTGTCCCAATTGACTTTGTTCTCGCCCGAGTCTGTGTTTCTCAGATCACAAAAATATGAGACTAACACCCAGGTTGATCAATACCGCAATTACCCTTCAAGGCAGGTTAAAGCTCAGTGGTCCGGCAGGATTCGGTAGTGACAGCACATCTGCAGTAAGTCTTAAAATAAATAAATAATCCGTCCTTTGCATTTATCCATACCATCGACAAAAGTAATCTGAAACAGTGGATAGCTATGCTAATTTGTCGAATACTGGTTTATGATCAAATACCTGCAGATTTTTTTCTCCCTGTAATTTGTTCTTCTTCTGTGTTATAATAACATCCTGACATCCATTCCAAGGAGATTCTAGACCAATTTACACTTTGATTCATGTCACTCTGATCACTCAGACTCTGAAGAGCCCTCTGGGATGACAGGTGAAATATCTTCAACACGACTTAAGTAATTAATTAATTTTGACTTGTCTACCTCCATAGAGAGACTAATGTTATAAACAATGACAATATGTAGATAAATGACCCAAACTAATAGTTTGCTTTTAATATATTACACCAGTGCTGAACAGAATAATGTGGAGGATTATGCTAATCTCATCTGTCACAGACGGGTGCGTGGAGAAATTAGGTGAAAATGAGGTGAGATGTTTTCCACCTCCAGGGAAGGATTAGGTGAAAGAGAACGTAAGTAGAAACAGGAAGTGGCCTGAAACTGAAGCAGCATTGTGTGGCGGTCACATCATCTTTGAACACCTGGGTAATGTGAGACGGCAGGTGAAACACAATTTTTTGGCTGCCAGCAGGCTTCGACCGGCAGCACCCAGTGAGCAGATGTTTGGGGAAATTACTGAGTCTTTCTTAAAAATGAAACGATATATTTGCGACCCTTTTTAGCAGCACGGCTCTAGCGACGGTCATGCCGGTCTGTTAGTCGCTCACTCCACCACTTTGTTCCAGACTGAAATATCTCAACTATTGGATGGATTGCCATTAAATTTGGTTCATCATTCATGTTCCCCTCAGGATGAACTGTAATAACTCTGCTGATCCTCTGACTCTTCATCTAGCACCACCATCAGGTCAACATGTTAATGTGTCCAACACTTTGGTTTATGACCAAATACCTGCAGAACTACAGACATTCCCATCAGCCTCAGCTGCACTCTGCTAACTAGCTAATGTTAGCATGCTAACACGCTAAACTAAGATGGTGAACAAGGTAAACATCATACCTTGTTAACCAAGGTATGAATGTTAGCATGCTGACATTAGCATTTAGCTCAAAGCGCCACTAAGCATACCTTTAGACTCTTAGTCTTGTTCACTGATGAAGACCGTGAGATGAAGTTCAACGCTCCGGCTAAAGCTAATAAGTGAAAAACTCAGATTTTAAAACGAGAAAGTTATTTTTTAGTCAAACTACTTCCAGGTCTGTAATGATCTTTCACGCTAAGAAGAAACCTCATGTCATGGCTGGATTGCCAGGAAATCTACATTGTCATGGTCCTCAGAGGATGAACGCAACTGATTTCACCGTAATTCGATACCAAAATGACCGTCAGTGGCGATTTGGACTCTGTTTTCACAGATCCTGTGTGAGATGCTGCGTTTGTGTATCAGTGCACACGTAAGATAAGACTTTATTGATCCCTGCTGGGAAATGTTACAGCAGCACAGAGACCGGTGGGAAGAAACAGATAAAGAACTATTTAAATTATATAAATAAGAATTAGCCATGATGTGCGTACTATATATAATAGCAGTATATAGTAGATACTGTTCTATACAATATATGTGCAGTCAAAGTAAGATACACACACTATACTGTAATAATAGAATGAAATATATATAATACAAATTGGAGAGAATACCATGATAAAGTATATAATAAAATGAAAATACAATAATAACAGTATAGTAGTACTGTGTGTGTGTGTGTGTGTGTGTGGCTGTATTCTCTGTGGGTGTGCTTGCTTTGAGTACACAGTCGGGGCTCATAAATACTGTGTGTGAATAGACCCTGGTTATAAATTCTGCTTTATGCTTTATGTGGGCACTTTTTTTGGGTTGTATTCTTGCTGTCTTAAATACGAGACAGGTTGGGTTTGCTTTGCAGTTCAAATGAGCTCATTTGTATGTAAGACCTTGTGATCTTGTGAAGCCGGGCTGCTACTCCAAATGTTTGCCTGGCAAGTTTTACACTGGAGGTTTGGTTTTGGAAGTGGGACAAATATTAAGCTGAAGCAGGGAAGAGTCATTATCTGAGATTAGCAGCTGCTTAGAGAGTTGTTGTTTTCTTCCAATAAAAGGTTTTAAAACAGGATTTTCATCTTGATGCAGATGGTATAATAACATTTACATAACACGCTGTGGTAATGTTCTGGGACTGTTTTGGCTGGCACAGACATAAAGGACTCCGTGCCCCCTGCTGTTGTATCTGCGGAGGAAGCCTCAGAGGATGAGACCATCCACCCGAAGATGCAGGAAACTAGGTTGGCATTTTCAGAAAATCAGCAGAGGAGGAGGAGGAAGGGGGAGAGAGGGAGGAAGTCAGTGGGGGCCAACCACTTACATGCAGAGTCTCATCTCGCTCTCCTGCAATACAATTGTTTGGCTACCGGCTGCATCTGTCGAACACCATCCTGCCAGCAAATCACGATGCAGCCTCACACGGGAGCGAGGAATTAAACTTCAATTCTAGTCAACAAAGAGATTTGAAATTGTTAGTCAGTGTGAGGTCAGAGCCGAGGAGGGGGATCGAAATAAACTCTCGCCAAGACGGCAGTCCAACCGGCTTTTCTGTTCTTCTTTTCCAGACACACATGAGGACTCACAGAGACACATCTGCACATGCAGCTGTAGACCAGAGCTGCCCTACATGGCAATGATGACTCACACACGTGCACTTATACCAACTGTCAACACAACCTTCCCTCTGTGGTCAGTTCACTGAAGAGTCCAGCGATTTGTGAGCACTGCCTACATGCAGATGGCTAACACCGTGTCAAGGCAGGAGGCTAACGTGACGTTAGCAGAGCGGAAGCAGCTCAAAGCACTTGGTTCAAGTATTGTGCTTTTTAAAACATTTTTTAAAGATAATTTTTTTCTGGCATTTTTGCCTTTATTTGACAGTGAGAGCTGAACAGAGACAGGAAAGGCAAGAGAGAGATGAGAGAGGATGACATGCAGCAAAGGCCCGGCTGGAATCGATGGTACGCGCTCTACTTTTGCAGCATCATACCAGATAATGTTTTTGAAATATTTGACAAAAAACCCAAAATGTTTCTCTATAGGTCAACACAACACAAATCCTGCTCAAAGTCTGACACTTTGTACACCAACCATCTACCCTGACCTCCTCCGACCTTTCAGCAGAATATGAATGTCACAGCGGTAAAAATAAAAACGGTGAACGTAATAACGGCAGCAATTATGTTTCCTCCAATACATATTTGGCAAAACAAATGAGTAGACATGAGTTCAGTTCAGTGCTTCTTCGCCTCTTCACCATCACCATCAGTCATCATAATTAACAATGAGGTCTAACAGACAAAGACTCTTCAGCTTTTACTATGTTGTGCAGTTAGTCAGTTAAATGTACTTCATCTTCATTCTCACCTAAATCACATAAAAGTCTTTTCTCTTCAGGGAGACATTAAATCTGCCTTTTAATAGCTAAAGGTAATATTCTGCTTCACATGATGTCACATCCTGCCTCTCTGTCTGTATGTTTTTCTTCTGCTGGTCCAAACACTGCATGCTTGTCCCTCCACCTTAAAGCCTCTTGACTGTGTATCACAGTGCGCTGCTACCTCTGCTCTCTGGGTACATTTAAATACAGCACTCACGATGTCAGGTCACAGGACATTTCAACATTAGCTGCACCTCTTGTTCACACTGAACTTGGAAAAAGTGGGTTCAGACACGACGCTGCATACAAATGGAACAAGCTCCAAAAAGTCTGAAGTTACATTATCTTATTTCACTTTAAAATGTTGCACTTACGTATTTGCGATCACATTTCTAATTGCTTCTAATTGTGAGAATGTGTAATGTGTGCCTGTGAATTATCTGTGCGTCTCTCTATTCTTAAACTGTATATTTAGATATTTTTTTCTCTCTTGGAAAAGAGATCCCGATCTCAATGAGACTCCCTGTTTAAATAAAGGATTAAATAAAAGTATCACTGAGTGACTCGTGCTCTGCAGTAACCCCTCCCCCTCGTGTCTCAGTCACCTGACCTTCCCCGCCCACCCGCTCACCTGTTCCCACTCTCCCTCATCAGCTCTGCAGTCGTCCGAGCTCGACTGCCCGTTCACTCACCTGCTTCCCATTTTCCCTAATCAGCCCAGTGGTACATATACCGGTTCATTAGTGCGTGTACGTACTCTACACTGTGTATGGAGTAGGCACTGGACTCAATACTCTCAAGGGGTGCGGTTACCTCGCTCAAACAATGTATGCTGGGAAGTCTGCTCGTTCACAAATTCCTCTATGTTTTACAGTGTAAGCCTCTCTTTTAAAGAAAAACAACACATCATGCGTGCCAACGTGATGAGTTAGTGTCAGGAGATCATTTTCAGTATCAGTCTCCACACAGAACTCACAGACAGCAGCACGCTGACTGTCCTCGGGTCTCCTTCGAATCAGGAAATTAATTTACACATGTTGGGTTCAGGGTTCCATGGGTCAGTTTTGGATCGGGTCCAAACTTTTGGGCCTGTGATGACCACTAGAGCTGGGGTCTCTTTTGGCCCCTTAAAAATCCCCCATAATCCAAACAATGGCTGGAATTCTATAAACCTGCTCATCTAAACCTGTGTAAGGAAAACATTTAGTTTAGTCATCTTTGTGGACTGCTCTGACCAGACCTGCTGTTGCCTTCACTTGTTCCTCGACAGGTTGTTGTTGTTGTTGTTGTTAAAAATCCCTTGTGTGTGTGTGTGTGGCCTCTGGTTCTATGTAGGAGTTGACTACCAAGATGATTTCAGAAGAAACTTTCTGCGGTTCAGAGGGCAGAAATTCAGCTGTCTCCATCCACAGAGGGAGAGAGAAGCTTCACAGGCAGCCAGACTTCATGTTTACTTTTCTCCCCAAATGAAAAACGTCCATCAGCAGGGAACTTTTCATCTGTTTGGCCCTTGGCCGAGTGGCTCCACCACACGAGAAATTACTGTCAAAAGCTAAATTGGAAGTTTCAGTTTAAGCAGATCTTTAGACATTTAGAGCGTTTTCATACCTTCATTTGCATCACTGCAAACCATGAGAGCACGGTCACTCTGCTTATTGATCAGATGTGTCTGGGGCAGGAGCAAGGAACTAATACAGGAAGAAGCTCTTGTGTTCTGGACTAGTCCCCAGCTCCTCCTGTCAAAGTGTCCTTGCAAGACACAACATCTCCGTCGCCATCAGTGTGTGACTGTGTGTGTGTGTGTGTGTGTGTGTGTGTGTATGAGTCCAATCTGTAAAGCACTTTGGGGACCGCTGGCTGGGGAGTGCTGTTAAAGTAAAGTCCACTTAAGAAGGAAGCTAATATTTATCTCAAGCTTGCGGAGTACACCTGGCAGTTGGGTCGGATCATGTTCCCACCACAAACTGCTCCAGAGCTCCTCTGCGGTTGTTTTCGTCCTCACCCGAGTGCAATTACTGTGTTCCTGCCCAAACAAACTGCACCAAGGGGGAAAATGAACCTGAGTGTCCTCAAACCACCGACAGATACAGATGTTAAGATGCATTTTCAACACTGTAAAAATGAAAATGTTGAGAAAATGCAAATTATCAAGGCAACATGATGCAAGAGATTTTTGAGTTTTGTCAACTTTTGACTACTGTTGTTGACTTAACTAAGGTTTACAAGTTTAGACAAGAGTTCTGCCAACTTGGATCTTCTTGTTCACCTAATTATGATATTCCTGTGAGGCTAACAATGAAAGTTTTGTTTCAATTCCATGCAATTCTACCTTCAACAAACATATTTTCTTGTTGAATAAACATACAATTTCCGCTTCAGTTAAATAAAACTTTGCCCTTATAAATCAAGGAAAATTTATGTTTCTGTAATCGTATTTAAGGAATGCTCAATAAATAAATGAATTAATAAAATAAAGAGCACTCAGATAAACTAGCTGAAACCTTGTTTATTCCTCTTTAAAACATCATATGGTTGNTTCCAGTGCAACTGTCTGTTCATCGTTCTAAATTAATGCGCTGACTACATAGTAAAGTATCAGCCTAATGAGTAACCATAGCAACAGAGATACTTTGTATCACATAAGTGATCATCTTACATCTCATTCGCTATTCAACTTGCTACTTCAGGCTGCGGCCAACAGTACACATGGCCCATCATTTGTTGGTGAAAATCTTGATATTGATTTGGGAACAATGACATGGCTGGATAGCTAGATAGTCTTGTTGTTAAACATACTGTCAAATTATATTTACTGTTTGTCAACTGTACACTGTAAAAATGAAAATGTTGAGAAAACGCAAATTATCAAGGCAACATGATGCAAGAAATTTGAGTTTTCTCAACTTTTGACTACTGTTGTTGACTTAACTAAGGTTTACAAGTTTAGACAAGAGGTCTGCCAACTTGGATCTTCTTGTTCACCTAATTATGATATTCCTGTGAGGCTAACAATGAAAGTTTTGCTTCAATTCCATGCAATTCTACCTTCAACAAACATATTTTCTTGTTGAATAAACATACAATTTCCGCTTCAGTTAAATAAAACTTTGCCCTTATAAATCAAGGAAAATTTATGTTTCTGTAATCGTATTTAAGGAATGCTCAATAAATAAATGAATTAATAAAATAAAGAGCACTCAGATAAACTAGCTGAAACCTTGTTTATTCCTCTTTAAAACATCATATGGTTGTGACCATAAGGGTTAACAGTTGACACACTGAGTTAAGTCTGGCCTCAAGTACAAGACGCATGCATTAAGCGTGTACAATATTGTAGACAGCTAAAAATTCCACAAATGTCTTTTTCAGAGGAAAAAGACGACATCGAAAATGACTACGCAAGTGTATGAATACACTGACAAGAGCACTGACCACAATAAACTAGACCAATTAAAAGTTGTACACACACGTACAAGTTTTAGTTGTTAGTTTTACTAACAATGAACTTGAACAGGTGAAACACTGGTTATGCGCCTCTTGTGAACTGGCAATGGACACTTCTTGTCCACAAATCTTGTCAAAATATATCATATGACAAGAAAACTTAACATCTACAATTACATCCAAAGACATGAATAAAGCCCATTGTGCATTGCTGATCAGTGTAAAGAGACATCGCTCTGTTTCAGGCTGTTTTTCTAGATGTTAATTTTGTATAGAAATGTCCTTAATTTGGGATATGTTGCAGAACAAGTGCATTTTTTCAAATGCACTTGTTCAGGCCTTTGAACATGGATTCTGAGGACTGTTTCTGATTCAGCTTTTATCCATCAGGTCAAAATAGGACTCACACACCTGACAATCAATGTGATAAATACTGGGCCTCAACCGATTCAGCACAAAGAAATTAAGGATAAAACTAAACTAAACATAAAAATCCAGTGCTTCCTGTGAACTGGCATCTCACAATTCCACAAATTTCTATTTCACAGGCAAGGGGACTTGCATGCTTAAAATGACTATGTGCAAGCATATAATACACTGAAGTTTTACTTGAGCACTAACAATGAACCTGAACAGTTGACACACTGGATTTGAAAACACTGGCTGTGAAGTTTTACATGACATTATCTCACCTGCAGAGACTCTGTTGAATCCCTCTGAGGACCCCATACACATGGACAGACAGCCAGAAACAGAGCTGAGGTGGTAGATAAATGCGAGGCAGTGGAAGTACAGTACTACAGTGTACTTTCATTGTATGAATCAGTGCATATAAAATACTTCCTACTGGAATTTAAATGCAGGTACATCAGAACAAGAGCATGGGAGTAACAAGTGGGAATTTTAGAGGAAAGGAGAAATAAATTATACTGTAAGTATTTGTAGGTAAACTGTACTGTACAATTTAAAAACAAATGTTTTTGCTCAAGGCATAATAATAATTTCACTCCAGGGATTTATTATGCTCATGTCTTCTACTTCATTGTGTTTGGAATAATAACAAGTGGAGAAACGGTTCTATGCTTTTGAAAATGAGCTCCTAGCAGGTATGTCTGTCCAGCCCTGCAGCAGCTAGAAAACAAACTTACCTTTCTCAAGTGCACAGCTATGGAAGGCTTGTATTGTCATCCAAGGACAAAAAACTGAATACAGTAATGTAATAATACAACACAGAGATGAAGGCGGATTAAACATAGTTAATCTTGAATGCTTACTGAGGTGCACACTGCATGGTTCTCATGAAATGGACCCAGCACTGTGTCTAAAAATAAATAAATAAAAAGCTTTAGCGGAGAAAATTATAGTTTTTGTTTGGTTTCAAAATGACAATCTACTTCCAGTCCAGTAGGCAGCAGCTTGGCAGTTCATCTCACTGTTTTCATATTTATGCTAAGTAGTATTTAAACTTTGCTGTAACAGTGTAATGTAAAGCGTAAAAGGGGAGAACAGTCAAGATTTTATTATAACTGTTTGCATTTTTGAAAATAAACACTACTTTATGCTGCAGGGCTGGACGAACTGCTAGGAGCTCATTTTCAAAAGTATAGAACCATTTCTCCACTTGCTGTTATTCCAAATGCAATAAAGTAGAATACATAAGCATAACAAACCCCTGGAGTGTGTCTGCCATGAGCAAAGGGCAAAAGCATTTGTTTTTATTGTACGGTTCTGTTTACCAGTACATAGTGGGCACCTACAAAAATACTTAAGTATAATTTATTTCTCCTTTTCTTCTAAAACTCCCACTTGTTGCTCTCTTGTTCCAGTGTAGGAACCGGTAATGTACAGTGCAGGTACAGTGCGGACTGGACTATAAAGCGTTGCTGAATGCTCGGCAGAACATCGAGCTGACACCTGTGGGTTTGAAAGGTGGCTCTGCAAAGTCTGCAGCAGAAGTCAGCTTGGATTCACAGTTACAGCTGTGACCTAGTTTTATTTAAAGCAGAAAAACATCCACAGAATCTTCTTGAAGCACTGCTGCAGTATAATCCACTCAGGATATTACAGCTCTCATTGTTCCCTTCTTACTTCCCACTTTCTTCGGCTCATTTCAGCCTTTTTTCCTGCTGGACTTGTTTCTTTCCTCTCCAGTGCATCATTCATCATCGTCTCCTATTTATTTTTTTTAATTTTGGAAACCCCTACTCTTGTCCGGAGATGCTTCCATGGTTATATTGGGTATACTGAGGCCATGCAGTCTGTGTTTATTTGCTACAAACAATCAGTGTACACACTGTTATTTTCCTGTTGTCTCTGTACATTCATGGAGTCCAACACAATTTTTAGATGTCCAACAGGGAAGCTCACTGCCCTGAAGGACGTTTTATATTCTGTAGGCTCTGATCCTGTGGGATCTTGTTAGTCAGGACATTTTGTAATGTCCTTCTGGACCGTTCACTGTCCTGCAGGACGTCTGTGTCACAAATGTGCAAGCAGGGTAACAGGAAGACAGGAGATGGACCCAAATGCAGACAACTGAGGCAGAGTTTGATGCAGTTAGATGATTTAATAAACCAAGGCTTACTGAATAGTGAGGCAGGCAAGGGTCAAAGCCGGGAAAGCAGACCATAAAGTCCATAAAGCAAAGTCCAAACCAGGCAGGTAACAGGTCTCCTGAACACAGATCAACAGGATACAGAAACAAGAGCCAGAAAGCAAAGACACAATGCACATGGAAGCACAACTTAGAGAACTGGCAAGGAACAAAGAAAGAAGGAATAAATGGCTTTAATACATTTAACTGAAGTTTAAACACAGTTTAAACATGCACAATTCCCTTTATTAATAAATAAACATTAAAAAATAAATCAGCAGTGCAGTGTAGTGTTTGATCTCCAAACTAGTTTTGACTCAAATGTATTTGATAGCAGCTCCAAAGGTTTGATTAGATTTTTAAACCAAATAACATCCACAGACAGAAGAAAATCTAAAACTTAGTAACAGTAATGTGCCTCTGTAGCTCCGATGACTTCAGTAACTCTTGTCAGCTCGTGTTCAGAGACTGAGCGCTGTTTAACTCTGTGAAGTCTGTTGAAGCGTAGGAGGAACTCAGCAGGGCCGAGCCGACAGGAAACTTCACTTTGGATCACAACACCCACTCTCTTCAAATTACCCCTGAATCATTAACTTAAGCTGTGTTTGAAATCGTGTTCTTCTGTACTTACACTTGATATTTTGAGTGCATAAGTGCGTTCACACTGACAATTAATGGCAGAATGCAGTGCACTATGAGTACGCAGATGGTGAACTCATAACGGTCAGAAAGTTGAGTGTGGAACGCTGCACACGTCTCACCCTCAGTGGTCGCCATCTTGGCTACGTAGCGGAAGGGGAGGGACCACCAACCTGTGAAAAATGGTGGTTGCTATTGTTACGGTGAACACTACACTAAAAGTAAAATCATGTTCATTTTTATTCAGTTTCAATAAAACGGAATTTGAAAGTGAGCAAACAGGCTGACAGATATTTTGGCGGGCGACAATCGCGGTCAAATGTTGCAACTGTCATTTCACAACGGCCGTGTTCGATTTGAGACAGCACTGCTTTGTCAAAATTCACACACTACGCAAGTAAGTACACAGTGTACACAGAGTACTGCATGGAAGTGTACTAACGGATGTATCCGATTACAGCAGCAGGGTTTGATTGACAGCCTGTGCTGACTGAGTGTAGACTGACCCTGGATCATTTTAGGTATATAATCACTTTTCTCTGCTGATAAATATAAACCAGTGAGAAATGGAGTCATCTCAGCTGGCCCAAATTTGTCAGTGACTCATCTGTGGTCCTACTTTAGGCTTATAGGAGAAAAAGCATTTAATTAATTTATTTTAACCCAGAAAATGACTCCTGTGTCCTCCAGGATGAAGAGCAGGTGGACGATGAAACAGCAGGACTGTGCACTCATTCTGGGAAGAACAAGAACCTGCTTGTGACTTAGTTAAGATGTCTTGTGACTGATAGTGTGCTGGATATTTAAAATAGGCAATTAAAGGGCATAGCAAGGAATTAATTCCAGAAGGGATCCCAGGGAGGTGAAGTTATTTCACAATAGGATTAAAAAAACATGGAAGCTGTTGATTTTCCTTTCTATAATTGGGTTTCCAGCCCTCATCAAAGGCACGAAAATCCCCTGACCGTGCAGCTTGTGAGCTCTGACACAAACACACAGAATAATAAAGAAAATACCAGGTTTTAGTTCTTTTTATTTCTCTTCTTTGTTCTTGCCCTTCATCATCCTTTCATAATGCTCAGCTTTTCTGCTACAAACTAAGTGATTATTTCTTAGCATGATCTCCAAATGCTTCTGAAGCATGCATCCAGTAGTCCATTAGGCAGACATGCTTTATCTGTAGCATTAGCATCTCTCAGCATCAGTTTACAGATAGCATTAGCATACAGGTATCATTAGCATCCTTTAGCATCAGGATAGATAGATAGATAGATAGATAGATGTTCTTTAATGTCCACAGGGAAATTCATTTTATTTACAGGTAGCATTAGCATCCTTTAGCATCAGATCCGAGATTCATCGCCTAATTTTATGGTTCCTGGTGTCGTAAAATGGGGATGTCAGTTTAACCCTTTATGCTGTCAAGAGTATAGGAAGAGTCATGAGTAGTATATTCATAATAAGTATGTATATTTTCTTAGATCTTGGTGAATACAGGCCTGTGGTTTGACTGGGCAGCTCCCAGCATGAATGTGAGCTGCTGCATGAAGTTAACAAAGCACAAGACTGAAAACAAGCAATATGTAAATCCTTCCCTGAGTTACTTACTTACTTACTTTAACTTCACATTAAGTTTGTTTGTTCGTGATTGTCAGGGGTCCCTTTTCGAAACCAGCACAAAGATTAAAAGAGAAAATGTCATTTAATTTCGTCTGTACTGAGTCGAGAGCAGCAGGAAGCTGATGGAGACGTTTCACCAACTGAGAAGAAGCACTTTGCTTTTGTTTTTATGGGCAAAGGAGTCTTAAAAAAATAAAGAACATCTCAGCTGCTGCCTCTTGTAATTTGTATTTATGAAGACAGGATGAGTTGCCAACTTTAAAGAGTCTTGAGATGAATCATGGAAAAACATATTTCTAGGATACAACCTTATTAACCTTATTTCGAATAATCATTTCTATGTAGAAGGCTCACAGCCATGAATAATAGTTTAAATGTGTTGCTTTTAATTAATTAATTTTTTAAAAAGAATGGAAAAATGGGTTTCCATGGTAACTGGCAAACAGTAGGCTACGCTCCCGACTACTGTGATAATACTGCCTTCCAAAAACAGTTCCACTCAGGGTTTTTAAAAAATTTTTATTCACTTACAAAGTCCTCATGAATAAAAGTAAAAAGAGTGAAAATCATAACAGTTGGCAACCGGTCGAGGCAGATGACCGCCGGTTCTGGTTCTGCTCGAGGTTTCTGCCTGTTAAAGGGAGTTTTTCCTTGCCACTGTCTCCTGGTGCTGCTCATGGTGGGAACTGTTGGTTCTCTGTAGATAATATTATAAAGTACGGTCTACACCGGCTCTATGTGAAAAGTGCCCTGAGATAACTTATGTTATTTACATATTTTTTTAATTTTTATTTATATAACTGTTATGTGTTTGGTCGCTAAATAAATCGAACTGAATTGAATTAGCCTAACAGTAACTTTTCGTATTAGCAACACATAAACCTCAGACAGCTAGCATAGTGGCTAGCTTCATTAGTAGTAAACTGATCGCAGAAAAAACTAAAATACTAAACGACAAAACAGCTATAATACAAAGAATACCTAGAGATAAAGCAACAACAAGGGCGTAAAAAGACGGCTGTCAATATTTGCTTTGTCACAGATCTGACAAAATGGCGGACGTAACAATGTCAATATTTGTTAAACGCTCCTCGAGCTGAGAAAAGAGATTTAAAAATCTGTGACATCATCACAATGTAAAGTCTCCGGGCCAGCGGGAGAAACACTACTGCACACATTCAGCGGGCCACGTACCCCGGAAGTAAACCTGGACAGCACCAACATTTATATTGTCACATTGTCAACTGAGAAAACGCCACTGAGGAAAAGGTGGATCTGCACCAAACTTCACATGGAGCTCCACAACACCGAAATACAACTTTTCAAAAAAACAAAACATCAACAAAACGCAAGTTTTTTTCCACTGGGTATGCTCACACAAAGGTGACTTTACACTGCAGCAGAAAGAAAGGGCAGGTTCCCCTGAATTATGTGACGTATAACACTTACTAACTGAAAGAATAAACTCAGAATTGGCAAAAAAAGAAACTGGACATTCTCTCTCATGTAATTTTCAGTTTACCTGTAAGTTCTGAGTTGTTACGCAGAATTACAGTCATCAGAATAGACTGTTAAAGTTTTTTAGTTGTTATCAGACAGAACCTGAACATGACTCTGCACCACTGCACGGGGGCTAAAACATGAAGCACGCTTCAACAGAACCACTTTAATGTCGAGTATGAGTAGGCAAAATGTCAGATTTAATTGGGTCACGGTTGTGTGACGATATGAAGTGTAATAAATTGAAATACTGAAAAATGTAATGTGTGTATTTCCTGGTTGATGTGTGAGAGTTTCCTTCACCGTCACTGATTTCTTCAGGTTGTTTTCTGTGAGGTGCAGGAGATTCAATTATTCACACTGTTAAAACAAAATATGTATCGCTGTGTCCCAGCTGATTCATTTCAGCTCCTCTCTCTTGATGCAGTTTATGTTTGCACATGTTGTCGTGATTTTCCACAGTGTTTCCCCGGAGATATTGAATCTTTTTGAGGCACCTGCAGTTTGGACTCAGAGGATTTAGCGTCTGTGTTGTCTCACGCTGCTCTGCTTACACATCGAAGCGCTTTACAGCTGAGTAAATACTGATTATCTGCATTCAAGCACCTTGTTTGTAACTGTTTATAAAAGGATAACATCTGTCATTTTGCATGTTCCAGTTCATTTATTGCATATATTACACTTTAGCACCATTTTCCAAAGAATATAATGAAGGCTGAAGATTGTCACTGTTGCTTTCTGTCTATGAAAATCAACTCGCAGTGACAGAAAATTGTCAGCCTTCATAGTTGGTGGACTGAGACCTGCAAAAACAGCATGATCCTTTAAATAAATTAATTACTGTTCCTGCCCCCCTGCAGCACTGTGAGGTGAAGTTAAACTCTTAATGTATCTACTAATACTAACAAGGTTTGTGTGTATCACAGCCTGACGTCTCTTCTTCCTCTGAGCCATAAAAAACTATTAAAGCACATCAGTGAGACACACTGCAGTTTATTTACACACCGTCCTGCTGCCCCAAATACTCACTAGAGCACCAAAAGTGGATTCATCCGGCGCTGAAAATAGTCCCCAACAAATGCACTATTTCCTGCTGTTTGTTTGAGTAAAAACTACAGCGAGCATCTGTTTTAACATGAAACTATATATTTATGAGCTGTTTTTAAAGATTTCCATCATCAGTAGGAACCAATCAGCTGGTGTTGAGTTACCCCAAAACCATTTATAAGTGGCTTTCAAAATACTTGGATTTAATGTTTCAAAATCTTCAAAATGAATGGGAGATTTTCATTTCTCATAGCATAGCATTGAAAAGCCAACCAGACATTATAATTATTGTAGACATGATCAGGGAGCAGAGATAGAGACGCTTTTTTCAGTAGAGCTTTTTAGATCAGTGATTTACAGTTTGAACTCCCATTGGTTGAGAAAGATGGCCACTTTTTATATAAGATACAATAGTGAGTCAAGGATTTATTATTAAGCTTAGTGTCCAGACCGTGCTCCCCAAAGTACGGCTGTATAAGTCGTCTGTGCATCAGCTTATTACGACCCACATTTCTGTTTATGGTTAGGCGGCGACCTCTAGTGGCCGTAGTAAATAAGACGGGAGCAAAGGAGGAAGGAAGGTGAGGTAAAGAGCTATAAAGTCAAACACAGGACTTTCACCCAGGACAGTGTGAAACCAAAAGTCAACGCTGACTCCTTTTAACTCACGTCAGATCGTAACGCTAAGTTACATTAGGTGTCGTAAGTCATCTGACCTTACATAACTAACGTACTAACGAACCCAAACCATGGTCGTTTCCTAAACTTAACCAAACTGCGACCATTTCACAACCACGTGTTTATTATTGCTACCATGACGACGAAGGCTTGGTATGCCTGTCACTGGTAACACTGTCGACACTTCTATTTATTGCCCAAAATCCATAAGGACCCCCAGACCTGGACCATTCCCTCTGAGGTTCCTCCCGGAAGACCTATAGTCTCAGACTGTAACAGCACATCCTACAACATTTCGCAATACATCGACCACTATCTGGGACCCCTCTCCACCAGACACCCAAGCTATTTTAAAGATACATATCATTTTCTGGACACCATTGGACCCATGACCGTCCCTGCACATGCATATCTATTCACCATTGATATAGACAGCCTCTACACAAACATTGACACAACACTGGGCTTACAAACCATTCATTCTATCTTTCACAGGCACCCTGATCCATCCAGACCAGATGCAGAGCTCCTCCGACTGCTGGAACTCTGTTTAACCCATAATGATTTCTCTTTTAATAATAAACATTATCTACAGGTCAAGGGGACGGCCATGGGCCAGAGGTTTGCCCCGTCATACGCCAACTTGTACATGGGCGAGTGGGAGCGGGGGGCCCTGGCCAAGGTTCCTTTACAACCCACTGTGTATCTTCGGTTCCTAGACGATATCTTTGGGATTTGGCCACACTCACTTTCACTTTTTCAGGACTTTATCACCACACTCAACAGCCATCATCCTTCAATTAGAGTCAAATACACCATAGATCCTCTACAAGTACATTTTCTAGACACCACAGTCTTCTTTAACACAGCCAACACCACATTTAAGAAAATGCTCACTAAAGTTTACTTCAAACCGACAGACACACATGCCCTTTTGCATAAAGCCAGCTATCACCCCAAACATACATTTCGGGGGATCATAAAGTCTCAACTCATCCGGTTCTTCTGCATATCATCCAGGCTCTCTGATTTCCATCGAGCGACACAAGTTCTATTCCTCTGCCTCAGAACTAGAGGCTATTCCAAACGCTTCTTGAGATCCATCAAAAACACCACCTTGGCCTCTCTTGTTCCCCCTCCTCCTCGCTCGTCAACTTCTTTGACTCCATCCCAGGTCCCTGGCACAGAGCAGTCTTCACTTTCAAACTCTTCTACACACTCTAACTCTTCATCTTTTCAGCCGGCCCAGGGAGGACGTTTCACTAGAGATCGGGTTTCCAGCCTCATGAGAGATGACTCTACTTTCTCCCCTGTTTCAGCCAGATCACATCTAATACCCTTTGTTTCCACCTTTTCACATAGGACTTCTCACTTCCGCTGCCAAGTCAAACGGAATTTTCTTCGATTGCAGCCTCAACACCCACCGGTTCAAGGTTACAGTGTCATTTCAGCTCTTAGGAAAAACAAAAGCCTACAAGATCTTCTTGTCCGTTCTCAGTTCTCTAAACAACCACCACTACCACACACGCCCTTCCAGACCTTCTACAGAAACAGGAAATTCATCTGTAACCCTCACAGTGGTTTGTCATCTCCCACACTGGGCTCTTTCTCTCTTACTTCCTCTAACATTATCTACATTATCACATGCACCATTTGCCATAAATATTACATAGGAGAAACCAAACATCCATTATACATCAGACTCAAACAACACTTACACAATATAGGCAAAGGAAGACTCACCACACACATAGTCACTCATTTTCAAACACACTCTACAAGTCACCTCATCATATCTGGTCTGGAATCCAACAACCAATGGACCATTGGACAGAGGAAACGGGCAGAAAAGATTTGGATTACAAAATTAAAAACTACAATACCGAAAGGCCTCAATGACCTACCTTAATTCTGGTCCTGACCCACGGATGAGACTCAGCTCACAATACTCAGTTTTCATTTCATCTTGAATAAACTTTGACTATCAGTGAGTCGCCCTCTTTATCCCACATGAGCATGTTCATGTCCTAATAATGGACATAATGTAATCTGTAGATCTGCTTTGTCCCTCAGTCTTTGTTCCTCTCAACCCACATATCACCTGTACAACCTTCCCAAAAGGATTTTCCCTGGACCCAGCTGCTTGTTTGTTCAGGCCTGGCCCTGGAGGAGTGGCGGGACCGGGACTCAAGCTCCGGTGTCCCGCGTGAGGGGGAGCAACATGTCTGGTGAGCCATCTGTCTGGCTGGTGGCCCACCATCCAACATTAATCTCAATTAGAACATTTCTGTAAAACCCTCCCCAAAAGGTCTTTCCCCTAAACCTAACCACTTGTCTGACCAGACCTAACCTCAACCTAGATCCGGACAGGTGGCGGAATCCAGGACTTGAACCCCGGTTTCGCGTGATAAGGGAGAGCAGCACTGTTGGTGAGCCATCAGTCTTGATGGTGGCTTATCATCTTACATGAACTTCAACCTGAACAATTCCATTAAAATCTTCTCCAAAAGGTCCCTCCCTAAACTTAACCGATCACCTGGTCAGACCTGAACCCAACCCAGACTTGGAGGATTGGCAGGACCGGGACTCGAATCCCAGGTTCCCGCATAAGGGGGAGCGGCGTTGTAGGTGAGCCATCCAGCCATATGGCTACCTCTCATTCAACACTAACTCTACTCTTCATTATCTGGTTGTCAATCGGTATCCAGGACCAGCAGGCCTGCGCACCGAGACACAATTGTGTTCTCTTTAACCCCAACCCTAACCCAAACCAAACCTTGATCGTTTCCTAAACTTAACCAAACTGCGACCATTTCACAACCACGTGTTTATTATTGCTACCATGACGACGAAGGCTTGGTACGCCTGTCGCTGGTAACGGTCATGTATGTCGTTTTGGCTTTTCTGTAATTTAGGTTTGAGGATGTGTTGGATAAGTCAAGAGGGTTTGAGCTGGAGAGAAAGACATGCATATATACAATATCACCAGAATCAAGCACATGATTTGTTTCTATGCAGAAATCCAACTTTGACCGTCAGTTTGACTCTTAAAAGGCACGTAAACCTGAGTGTGTCATCCAGCCAGATTCCCAAATATTTGTAACATTCAATAATGTCAATTTAAGTCAGTGACCTTGAAAATAGCATACATTTTATTTTGTCAGCATTTAAAACTGCGTTTGGTAAGAGAGAGCTGAAATGCATCCAAAGTCGCTGAAACAGAGATAAACGCGGTGGCAGTGAGAGGTTTAAAGCCGGGTGTGATCTGATTCCTCTCTTTAGTTTAATTGTATTGAGGATGCTTCATTCACCCAGGTGTGACAAATGGAGAGGACATGTGCCTCAAGGCTGGGATTAAATCAGAGGAAACATTAAAGTCTCTTCACTGACGGTAACAAGGCAGCAGGAAGGTGAGAAGCTACGCTCCAGTTAGGATAAGAGCAGTAAGGAAATGTTCCAGGGAGGGCTCTGGCAGTGCTGCTGTGGTAAAGGAGGATTTGAATGATGTAATCAGTGAAGCCAACATTAGAAGCAGCTCAGTGTGACGGATGAGGACTACAGGGACTCCCTTCAGGCTGTCAAAACCCTGAATCCATCCTGGAGCACCTCATTTGGTTAATATTGGACTTGTCGACCCAGAATGCAATTGTCTGGCTTCAGAACACTTGGGACTTTGTGGAAGGCGGTTTTCATTTAGTGGATGTGTGTGTTTCTATTATTTTCTTTCTTTCTTTTTCCTTCATTGTTTGTTTGTGTATATTTGTATTTTTAAGGACCCGTGGTACCACTTCCTAATGTAACTGGACATAATTGGACTATCTACACACTACAATGTATGTGTGTGTGCTCAGTTGTCATGGAGATGGCTCAGGTCCTGACTTCATTAGTGAAATGGAATCGAGCAGTAGCTCAGCCCTGAAGGACTGTTTTGGACTGGGGGGGGGGGGGGGGGG